>JAQFXM010002908.1:0-22454 GCA_034693345.1 Entomobrya multifasciata
TCTTCAAGTGATTCCGCAGCGACGGATGCGACAACACAACCGTCATTCGATTTACCTCAAGATGGAGTGGGATGTGGAATAGTTTCGAATGATATCGAATCTTTATTCCAGAATCCATCTTATCCAAGTTTGGATACTGAATCGAACGTCTATCAATATTCGGTTATGCCAAGAGATGGATTTTGTGCTTTAAGGTATGTAACCATTTTTAAACGTCAGTATGTATTTTAAGAATCGTTTAAATCAATTTTGTTTTAAATTGTTAGGATCGAATTTCTTGAGAGCCATCTAGCGAGTAAAAGTACAGAAGGATGTTCTGTCGATTCAGTTGTCATAGTTAATACAGTAGATACTCCAACGGCACCACAGTGTGGTCTATTGAAAGGATACGAATGTAAGATTTCAAATATGTAAATATTTTAAACGGTTATATTAATTAAAGGATTTTATTATTATTTTTAATTTTTAGATACTGTAAGACAAGAGCAGGGTCAACCTGTTAAGATTGTGGTAACAACCCAAAGTTCTGCTCATCTTTGGAGTATTAACGCAACTCAAATATCTTGTTCCGATATAAAACCTTATGAAGGTACGTTAAATATTGATTTATTATAATTATTTGAATAATATTCGATATCAGGAAAAAATAAACGTGTATTTTTGCTATAAAATTTCGCTTTAGCATACGAGGCAGCAGACTGTGGCATTAAGAATCCTAAAGAATCGCCCCCTGGTGTAATAGTTATTAACCAAAATAACAAAGACGAACCAAAGAGTATATCACCCAGTAGGCTCTTAAAATCGAGAAGGAAAACTTTAAGGGATATCATGTCTAATCCATCTTTAACTCCATCCAAACTCTTACAAAGCTCTGTGCTGAATAGGGAAACGAATATCAAAATTGTTCGAGGAAACGAGACGGGCGTAAACGAATATCCTTGGCAAGCGCTTTTAATGGTTAATGGACGGCCACTTTGTGGGGCTTCGATTATTAATGAAAATTGGATCGTTACTGCGGGACATTGTGTTCAATTGTAAGTATACATATTCGAATATATTTCAAATATATTTAGTTAGTTTAAAAGGATTAATAAAATTCGAGACTATTTTTATAAGGAATCTGAGATATCCACTAACGTCCGTTTTAACTGTGGACTTTGGTGACCATGATCTCCGAACTACCAAGGAAACGAAGAACGTTGTCTCCCGAGTTTCTAAAATAGTTCCAAATGTTCAAAACGAAGGTGTTCGAAATGATATTGCGCTTATCAAGTTAGCCACGAAAATTCCTTTAGGAAAATCAATTCGACCTGTTTGTTTACCACAAACAAAAGTTCCACGTAAGTTTGTATTCGTTATTTTGGTTTACTTCTTAAATCGAATTTAAAATTTAACTTTAATTGAATTAATTGAATTAATTGAAATTTATTTCATAGCTGATGCATATGCTGGACGAAGTGGACTAACAACTGGATGGGGTCGAACAGAGGATTCTGTAATATCACCAGTTTTACGAGAAGCCAATTTACCAATTTTATCAAATGAAAAGTGTCGACAACAATGGTCTACTGTTGCGGAAGGAGGTGGAAATATTATTGAAAGTGGAATGATTTGCGCTGGAGGTGGGGACGTTGGACCTTGTAATGGAGACTCTGGTGGACCATTAGTTGTGGAAGATGAGGATAGATATAGATTAGTTGGTTTAACAAGCTTTGGATTGGTAAGAGGCTGTGCTGTTTCGGGTGTGCCTTCAGTTTTTACAAGGGTAACATCTTATTTGGACTGGCTAGCCTTAAGTTTGGCTGATGCTTGATATTCTAAATTATTTATGAAAAAAGTTACCATTAATTTAGTATTTGGGATAAATATACATATGTTATATTTGTGGTAATGGGCAAAATGATATAAAAAGTACCTTGTTAATAAAATATAATATGTATACTTTACTAACTTATTATAAATATGATTTGGTGATGGGTAAAAATTGAAATATTTACTTGGGATAATAAAACAGTAAAATAATGACTCAAAGTTATAAAAAATTCGTGCACATTTTCTACCATATTTACTAATTGCATTATAATTCCTTTTTTAGAATCGTATTTTCAGGTCATTTAGTTAGAAATCGTATCTCGAAATTAACACCTAATAATTTTACTTGTCACGTTACACTTGGAAAATCTCATGATGCACTAATTACCATGTATTCACCTTAAATATTAAGATATAATTATCATTACTTGAGAAATCATTATTGTGGTATTCTAAGAAAAGTAAAAAATATTTTAGAGAACTAATTAGGTTTATTCATTTTCTGCTCATAACTGAAATTTAAAGTTTTAAGGTAACATATATAAAGCTCTGTTTGCGGACCGCTCTGTATCATAATTTATTTGCTTGCTCTAGCCTAACTCATAAAATTACAAGAAAAATTCAAAGATGCATTCGTTTCCAGTAATAATCCTTTGTTTGATAATATATCAAGTTTTTACTTGTGCAGGGTCTCCTGTAACAATTGACGAAAGAGTTAATAATACGTCACAAATCGTTAATCGTCAGAAAAACCATGAGTTAATATTAGGTAAAGTATTTGAGATTTTAATATTGTTTTTTTAAATCAAAATTAATCTAAATTTTATACTTATTAAGTATATTTTATATTTATATTTATGTCGTTATATTTTGTTAAATGTTTTTTTGAACGAGCCAATCCAGTTCCTAACACTCGTGTAAGACGTGGTGGTGCTCCTGTAGCAGCCAGACCTCCTGCAGCTGTTCCTGGAGTACCAAGCTCAGGATCCGGAATAGGTGCTCAGGTAGCAGGAGCCGCTGGATTTGGACTGGGAACTACCTTGCTTGGTAAACTTTTTCCGGGAAAATAATTTTGAAGCCACAACATCTAAAAGATTTTTCAACTATGTACAGTTGTATTTATAGAATTTTGTCCACACATATGTAAATTCGGAAATAAAATAACGTTCTTCCAGAAAAAAAATCAGTTTTTTCAGACGTAATCTTGGAAATATATTTTCCTACAAAACGAAGCTGTATATACAGCGGTGGATGATTTTTATTAGAAATTAACTGCACTTACGTTACAAAAATGTTTAAATTTATATTCTGTCATTTGACCTTTCTGAATAATTTCACAGTATAGTATTACTTGGCAGAAAACCTATTAGTGTATTCATTGACATAAACAGTAGTTACATCCAGCATGCATATTAGCATTTATCCTTCAGGTCAAGCTAAGACAAAGGTTTCGTGTTAATTAGCACAGCAGCCAAATTTTTACATGTAATTTGCCAAAGATATTGGCAGCAATATTAGATCAATATGTTTCTTGCCATTGTGAAATATTTAGAAAACTATTATGAAAGATTTAGACAACTAGAAAATAAAACGTCGTGTCAAAAAAAGCTAAGACATCATTGCAATTTGGGAAATCTGCATGATGTATCAAGCGTCTTCGATCAAAATCTGTTGCTTTGTTCTATTTCATTGTTCTCAAAATATCTCGTAGAACACAGAATGATGACCTCTTTGTCATACCACGTAGCATATTAGGACAAGCAAAAGCAACCCAGTGTACGATTAAATGAGATAAGTGAAATAATTTAGATTTTGGCTGATCTATTGCATCCATGCTTACTATAACAAAAAATCCTTTAACACTTTACAGTTAGTAGCAACCTAAAATTTATTTCTTCGTACAAATTTCCGAAAAGACACAGCTGAAAATTAATTCTGTTTACTTATAACTCAGCCAGTCGCATTTTTTTAATTGAACTTAGCAAAAAATCATAATTGTATACCTACAAAATGTATTATTCAAATTGGGACATCGAACGATTTTGCTTGTCACGTTTTGATCCTACATAAAAAATTATTGCTTTTTGCTTCTTCTACAAAACTATGTGCGAATTAAAGTTTAAACCTTTATATGATCACGTATATAATTGAAACAATTTCCATAAATGACAAAACCTTTCAAGTAAAGATTTTACATAACCAATACCTTACTGTTATTTCTACTATGGCATTTTATTGTTCATAATAAGTGATCATAAAGATAAAACATAACCTTTCTTGTTTTAATTTACTTATTCCAAAAAATAAACCTTTTGGCATCTTGTATCTCCACTTAATGAAACTTTTCAACAAAAGTAAAGAAGTCGCAGAACCAATGCACCAAATGATGATTGTAGTACACAACAAAAGTTGATTATTAATAAAATTTGAACTTCCAAGTCTCTGAGTGTCCAGTATACACGAAAATTTGGACATAAGAATTATTTCGGGAAACGTTTAACCTCGAAGCAAAAAAAGTAATTTATGGTTTGCCTTTTGTCAAAAATGTAATCGCTATTCAATGAACTACTCAATCGAATACTTGAATAACCAACTTTCGTAAAACTCATTATAAATATCGATTTTATTTAAAGTTCAACATAAAAATAGATCAACCTTTTTTAATGTCATGTCATCCATGCACTGTATATGTATGTAAGGTAAATGCTTAGTTCAAAAAGTATCTAGAATTCAAAAAGAACTTTGAAAAGAACAACTGACGTGGCTTTGCAATCACGTACATTATTCAACGTTATTTATCCTTTTAACCATAGAAATGTTGAGTGATAGACTTTATAAGTTCACGGATTTCGTATTTGACCCATGGGTCAACAGCTTTTATGTATTTCACTACAAGTGGAATTCTGAATCAAAGCTTTTTATTTAAATTGTCTTCGATAAAGGAGGTCTGTGGATCCATCGTTTCAACAAATTTGATCTAATTATTTGGTCACTATTTCATTTCCTTGGATTCATTAAGTTTTACCTAAACCCTGATTTCAATTCACTCATATTTCTAATCACAGTCTTTATTGCGCTTATAATTTCACACATTTTTGTTATCTTTGCTCGTATTCAGAGGATGGGTGGTTTTCAATACTAAACAGTGTCCTAATATTTTTACGGAATTTTAACTGTAAGTATTTGTAATAGTTACACATTTTTTACCCAAAAGGAAAATTAACTAATTGCTTGTTGAATGTTTTGCAGCGACCTTCATGCCTCATTTTAACCCAAACGAAAGTAGATACATGAAAAAAGTTGACTGTTGCGCTTTGGGAATAGTAGTATCACTATTTATGATGGCGTTACCTGCATTCCTTTGCTTTATTATTTATCCAAACTCTCCAGGGTTACCTGGAAGCATTCTGCCAACTGATCACTGGTTTCTGTTTCCTTTGATCTATATTTTCCCTATATACACAGTAATGTACATTTATATTAATTTTGGCATGGCGGTTTTATCAGTTTTTATCCTTGGTGCAATATATATTCCGATATTGCTACGGGAACTTCCGATTGGAAAACGAAACAAAAAATATTCTGCAATTCAAATCTTGAGAACGCCTAAAAATATCATCCCAACTTATATGGCAGTAGCAATACTACAAAATAAAATGAATACATTGTGTGGCCCTTTATTATTCCCGTTTCAAACTATTAACACGTTACTTTTTGCATTTAGCGGCTATGTGGTAATAAGGTACAGAACAGCAATTGAAACTGTTCCTTTTGTATTGATGGTAACTTGGTTAATAGCAGCACCTGTAGTGTGGGGAATTATATTGGAAATGGGAGGATATCTGCATTTGAATGGATTAAAAATATTAAATTCTTGGAAGCGACATTCATGGAGCACAAGATTTGAAAGGAAACTTATGAATAAATTTGTAAAATCATGTAAGCCTATGATGATATGTCATCAAAAAATATTTGTTATTCGTAGGATAAGTGTGTTACTTTATGTTAAGTGTTTGTCTAGAGGTTTGGTAAGGACCTTGCTTACATTGGACAAGTTTTAAGGTTCCATTTTGTCAGTTACGAGTTTAAAACAATTAGTTCCAAAATTCGAAATAAATTTAACTAAAACAATAATAATGATATTATGTTTATATCTTTTGCATAATTACATTGATTTAATTTTTTTAAATCTTTTGAAGACTTACTTTTATTGATGACCTAAAACTAAGCTACTTTTTAACGGAAAAAAAGACAGAGACCAATTGACGACCGTCAAAAAATTTGTCATTACACAAACCCAGTCAAAAGCTATTTGACAAAGCCACTTGGTTATGTTTTCAATTAATTTTTTTATTAAAAACGTTTTACCAATGGATATGCTCATTTCAGAAAAATGTCAAACTTTTAGAAAATGTACATCGTAAATTTGCGCTACTAAATGTTTCAATGCTGTTCTATCAAATTTTGGACAGTCAATATTGTTTCCTTCTGTTTGTTTAATGGCAAATTAAAAAAAAAACATTTTTATTGTTATGTTTCCTATTGTCGTAAATTATGAAACAGGCTTAAGATAACACTAATGGAAAAATATATTATCACGTCACATAAGATACCTTCTATGTATGCTAAAATAACTAAATGTTTTACAAGACAACGATATTCTTAATATTACTAATTATGTTTGGCGACGAAACACAAACATATTAAAAGTTGCGTAAGTTTTTGTATGATTTATGTAAGATTTTATTTGACATCGGTTTTTCAATAATTAAAACAGGAAAACCATACAACACTCTGTTTTTGTGATTTTAATAAGGATAATTAAGCTTTCGCATATTAGACTAGAAACATTGAAAACAAGCTTGTCAAATAATTATGCTTTACTTCCTTGGTTATGTCCTTATAAAAAATTACACCTCTTTAAATTTTTAACCTGATGTGATATACTTTGTTTTATCCTAATTTGACAATTCTTTATAATAAATGATTATAAAATTGTGTAATCCTATAATCCAATAGAATAATGTAATCAAATAGATAACATTTTACAGACATATGTAACTCAATTGTATTATGTTGCGCTGCAAACTTTCCAATCGTCTATAAACACGATTTTTTGTAGGTGAGCTTTACACTCAAATCTTTTAGAATGTCTTCGGAGCCCAACCCAAAACTTTTTTTACTCCGTTTTAATCCATTTTCATATAAAATACTAATTAGCTTATATTGAATTCTCTTATAGCTCTGGACAACATAATATTGCCTTCATTTTAGGAAATATCATTATGTTCTTTTTATCAAACAACGATCCTTTTTAACTTTATTAGACAAATATTTTACAACTACAAGGTTCCGACGGAATGTTTATTTAATAATTATAAATTACGTCAAACAGAAGACAAACGATGGTAAGGACTGATATAAGTTTGTTTTCCCAGTTCATTTGTGTATTTTCTATGTCGACGAGCCATCAAAAAATTTTGATGTCGCCGATTTTGCTTATTTTTGGCATACATGTTAGTAGGCCTTATAAAATTGTAAAAATTTTTGAGCCGACGTGAAAGCATCTGGTGGGCACAGGGGGTTAAAACGTGCTAGAGGCCAAAAAAGTCATTCATAATTTCGCCATTTTATTGATTTCAAATTAATCTCTTGGGGACTTTGGGGAAGTATAAGGGTGGATATGTGGTAAAAAAATTATCCTGGCTTACACATGGACGAGTTTAGGGCCGATTTCAAACGTGGCCAAAATCCAACATTTTCCCTGGTGGATTACAAATCATTTCATATTTTGTCCATTGTGCACTATGGTAGTCTTAAGTAATTGCAAAAAACTAGAACGAAAAATATTTAACGATGCGAGAATTATAGTCAATTTTTCAAAGTTTGAAAGTCCCCAAGAGATTAATTTGAAATCAATGAAAGGGCGAAATTATGAATGACTTTTTGGCCTCTGGCACGTTTTAACCTCGTGTGCCCACCAGATGCTTTCACGTCGGCTCAAAATTTGTTACAACAATTTTCTAAGGCCTACTAACATGTATGCCAAAAATAAGCAAAATCGGCGACATCAAAATTTTTGATGGCTCGTCGACAAAAAAAATACACTTTATGTTTCAACGTAGTTATTTACATAAGTTTTGTACATGAAAATGGTGGATTGTTTTTATTTAACTATTGACTAAGTTTGTATTCAAGCCACACCTTATTATTCCAAAATTTAAGGTTAATTTATTTGATTTCTACAATGATTTCAACAAAGTTTAAAAGCAGTTGATATTTGATGAGCAACGAGACAATATCCCATGCAAATACTTTCTTGAAATCATTTTACCGTGGGCATTTATTTCTTTATTCCAAAATGTTACTTGAAGACGGCTTCGCACAAACTCTGGCTAATGGCTTTGCCATATCTAAGATTGTAATAGGAGAGCTTTTCATATATTCACCTGAAAAACCACATTTTCATTTGAATGAGAAAAAATCGGTTCGACAAGGGTATATTGCAAGGTGGGTACTCCTACTATTCTTTACGTTTGCTCTAATATACAGAGCCATAAGAAAAATTACGAGCTTCAAATTAAATGGAGATTCTTCAACCGACCTAACCGAAATCGGCATGTGTCTGCTGATTTCAAACATTTGCTTTGTTGCAGCCGAAAGATTTCGTGCTCGAGGTAAACACTACCAAGATCTTATCTCATTTTTCAATAAATCAATTGAAATCGAGAGAAAAGTTGCTCCAGGTACGCTAGATTTTTTAAAAATATTTACTTTAATAAGCTTGAAAGCTATTTAAAATACATTTTTTGTTTAGGTGCGAAACACAAAGATGCTTTGAAAATTAAAACCGCAAAAATCTTCTGTCAATTGGTTCGTTTTGCCTGCTGCAGACTACTTCCACTTTGTTTAGCTTTAGCTTGCGTATTCCTGCATGCATTGCCTTTTAATTTACTTTCAATACTGTATTCCAGCAACAGCTACTTAAAGCATATACTTGAAAACCCTCTATGTATTTTTGTTGCAAATTATTTCCTATGGTTTATGATCGCCACTCAAGGATATTTATTGGTCATCGAAATCCTAACTGGTGCCATGTCAGTCAGTTTTCTTCAGGAACATGCAAAAAGGTAGCCTTTCAAATCATTAAACATTTTCATACTCAAGATATTTTCTTAACCAAGAAACTCTTTTATTTAGACAACTAGAATTTGAAATTGTGGATACTGCCCGGTTCGATTCCTTTCACGAATTTACTTTAAATAAAGCATTTATCCTACAACGTTCAGTTCACATCATTGTTGAACTGTTTCATGCATTCATAGGATCCACCTTTGTAGTATTGCTATTAGGGTTAGGATTGTGCCAAGTGACATCAGCATTTATACTTATTAATCCACAAACTGCTAAACTTACACCTGTACTACTTAAGGTTGCTTACACATTAATTGCATGCTCGGTAAATCCTATCATTGTAATAGTATATGGCTTGGCAGGGAATTTCTATGATGATTCTGTCAAGTCATTACTTCACTTGAAAAAAACAGCTAAACTAATTTTCCACAAGCAAAGGAAACAAAGGAAGAAATGGGAGAAATTTTTAGTATCCTGTCAGGTTCAAAAGGTAAGGTTTGGCGTTACCAACTTTATTGATAAAATGACTCCGCTGGTGTTTCAACAATTCTGCATTGACAGAATTATTGACTTGGTGCTTGTTCGAAAATGATTCTCGAACATGTATTCGGGGTTAAGAGTTATCTGGTTGGGGATAAGGTTTTACAACGAGAGTATCAATATTAACATTCCCGAATCCACACATCTGAAGAATCAAATGGATATTAAGATGTAACATATATTGTGGTTAGAAGCTGTATATTTCACAAATAAAGTAATGGGATGTGCATTTCTTAATTTGTAGTATTCAATTGTACTTGTTCTTTTGTACATAATTCCAATTTTACACAATAATTAACAAAAAAACACCTAAAAGTATAATTTACAGCACTACAAAAGTTGTTATAATATTGCTTTCTTCCAAATAAAGTTTTAAGAGAATTGAAATAAAACAATCTCGAAAAATGTTCTTTCATAAAATATGGAATTTAACATTAAAATTAAAATTTAACACGTAAAACATGTAAACCCAAATTGTAATCGATAATTAGTGCTTTCGATTTAAAGATAAATTTTAGTATATTTTGTAACAAGAAAATGTTATCAATTTGGTAAATAATTAATAGAATATTAAATGGTTTTCATGTTGATTTGCGTATTACAATATTGTGACATTAAATTTGGCACAGATATATTTCAGACAAGATTATATGACCAACTATTTATTACCCAAATTGGTAGGCAAAAGCTGAGAAAAAAAATGTTTTTGAGTCGAACATAGGTGTATTTAAAGCTAAGAACAACAAGTTCCGTAACTATCCAATGTTATGATTTAGGTCAACAAAGCTTTCCGTACTATCTTCAGATACAATTTTACGGAGAAAATACTGTTTTCGCTGGAATTAGTTTCCCTGTTCCGTGTAGTAATACCGTAAATTTAAAAAATTCTCTTGAAGTGTGGTGGAATGTTAAACATTGTTTCAAGTTTTGGTTTATTAACTATTCAACATAATTTTCTGTTTTCAGACTAAACATCGCACATAACGTAAGAAGTCAGACTGTTTTTGTTCCTGGAGCTGATATTATTTAAGGATCACATAAGTTAATTAAATTTATACGTAAGCTTTGTTCTATTTCAAAAACATATTACGTATCAGATCAACTTACATATAAGCCAAGTGTTGTAAGAAAGTCAGTTACAATTTCGGGTTCAAATAAGGTAGATAATAACACTTGTCGTCTTTTTCAAAAGCCAGAATGATTCTTTTAAATGGATTTGCAGAAATTTTAGCAAATAGTCTGGCAATATCTCCCGTTATTGTCGGGAAACTTTTCGTTTACAACAAAACTCGTCAAATCTTCTTTGTGACAACTAAACCATGGATTAAAAATGGATACATTGCCAGATGGCTGCTTTTGTTGTGCCTCGGTCTTACACTGACGTACCGAGTCATTTACTTAAACATGGCCGAAACACATTCCAAAAGACTAGGTGCTGGGATGTCTGAAATATACATGTGTATACTAATTTCAAATATCTGTTATGTTGCTTCTGAACGATACAGATTTCGGGGAAAGTATTCACAAGATTTGGTCACATTTCTGAATGGAGGCATTCAAATGGAACGAAGTCTGTCCAAAGGTAAATATTTTTTGACTCGATGTACAATTTTATGCAAACATTATTTAATGAGAATATGTATTGAATATATGTATTTGGTATTAAATCACAGATAATATTGTGCTCGATGTGATGACAATTAAGATGGCCAAGATCTTTTGCCATTTTTCTAAATTACTAATAACTCGAGTTATGCCTTTTTGCCTAGCGTTTGCTTGTGCCGTTGTACCTTCACTTCCATTCAATTTAACTTTTATATCAGAAATCAGTATAACCAAATGGGTTGTAGTTGCATCTATAATTAGACTCTTTATATTGATTGTTAACTATATTTTGTGGTTTATGGCATGCGTACAAGGTTATTTATTAGTACTTGAGGTGCTAATTGGTACAATAACAGTTACGTTTCTACAACGGGGTGCATCACGGTAAGTGGCATATTTGAAGACAACAGATAAAAAAAATTACAAAAAAAACATATACTTGATTTTTTCTTTACAGAAAATTGTCGTTAGTATTTCAAAGACCATTCAATTCGAGGCATTTAGACGAAGAGGAATTATCACGAAGTATAGTACTTCAGCGTTCACTTCACATATTAGTGGAGTTGTTAAACATACCGCTAAAACATTTACTGTTGGTATTACTTATTGGACTAGGAATCTGTCAGATAACTGCAACTTTTATAGTTATAAATGCCCGAACTTCATCGTTCACTCCATTTTCCCTCAAAATTTTCTTTACATTAATGGCTACTATTGCTTCACCAATATATATTGTGGTTTATAGTTTCGCTGGAAATTTCTTCAACGAGTCTGTCAAATCCTTACTGGACTTAAAAATAACAATAAAGAGTAACTTGATTAGACAAAAGAAGTACAGAAAGGAAGTGGAAGCATTTGTCAGATCATGCCAAGCTCAAAAGATAAAATTCGCAATACCTCTTATGTATTACAAATTTTTTCATCAAATTAATAACAAAATTATTTATAAATTTATTATTTATAAATTGGCGAGCACGCTAACGCCCACCCATTCCGTGGCGCCCCAAGCTGTTTGTAATTAATTTGATGAAAAAATTAACGGAACCATTTATAACAAGTGACATATTATTCGAATCGTCTAAGTTAGCTTACCAAATTTTAGGTTTTGGTTTGTAACTAGTGGTTACATTTAAAAGGAAAGGGTCAGTAAGCTACAGTTTTTTTAAATAAAATTAAAATATGAATTGTATTGTTATTGAAGGATCTTCGCTTCGTCGAGCCGAAGGCTCTGCGAAGCCGAAAATTTTTTCCTACACCACCGTAAAAAACAGCTTGGGGCGCCAGGTGAGGGGTGGGCGTCAGCGTGCTCGCCAATGTCCTTTTAAGCGCCACCCCTTACCTGGCGCCCCAAGCTGTTTTTTACGGTGGTGTAGGAAAAAATTGCACTGTATATAAGTTATTGCGAATTTGTATGTGGCGCCAAGAAATTGTGCATAAAAAGGATGCAAATATATTTTGGAGGGGAAAATGGAGAGTACTCTCCATTAATTTGCATATCATGCAAATTTGCATAATATGCAAAATTAGCTCAAATAAAGTATACATGAGTAAATAATGTACAATAATATTGTAACAAAAGCTGTAACATTGGTTGTTCTATGATATTTCGTATTGCTGTTTACTGAAACTCCTATGACGATATGATGAAATGACAGTGTGTTCTGTGTGTGATGTAAATTGTAACAAATGTTGTAACATTACAAAGTATGTTCATGCTTGATCTTGTATTTTCGATTAGAAAGTTCTCGAACGTTCTTCCATTTTCTAGCATGTTCAAGATATATATTTAGTTTAACATGCGGATTGAAATAGAGAGTTCACTGAAACAAACAAACTGAAACATTATGCCGAGGGTGTTGTTACTGTTGTTGGAGTCGATCCATTTCATTTGTGGAGGAGTGGATTCATGCAGCCTCCAACATATTACTTTCTTAGACCATTTATGTCAGCAGGACTTAATTTGAAAGGTTTCAAAAACTCTTGGACATGGTTATGGTCCAAGAACAAATTTTGTCGACAAATTGACCCCATTGCAATTTCAACAATTTTGTGTTGACAGAATAATTGACTTGACTTTAGTGTGTAAATGAAAACTACACAAATGGAAACATTCTGAGAAACTAACATCTGTTTAATATTTTTTGTTTGATTAAACTTACATTTTCATAAATTTATTATGATTTAACAACAGGACCTTCCCGTAAGACACAATACATTTAAGCTCATAGTTGGCATTATGTCAATAATTGGAATGACACAATGAGCCAGATGTCTTTTGAATAAGAACCTGATAATTAATTTATATTTGCCTCTCATAATTAAGATATATTTTTAAGATACTGATTGTATAGATTTTTCGAACCAGCAGTTGATCCGACCCATTACAATAAATTTCAATAATCGTAAAAATAATTGGTGGATTTTTTTACAAAACCTCTCACATATACATAATTCAGGTTGTCCATACCTTACAGTTAGCTCTACTGTGAAATTATTTTGTCCAAAATAATTGATCGTAAAGATAAAGCATAAATTTTAAATTGCCTGATTTTAAACTATAAAGATTTTGGCTACTTTTTATCTCCACATAGTCGATTTTTTTGAACAAAAGCAAAGAAGGAAAAAGAAGCAAATAATCATTTTACCTTAGGTAAAAAGGAAGCCTTCTTATACAGCAATTTTTTTTTTATATTCAAGCCTTATGCTCCTCCGTTTTAAATTTATACAAAAATCAATAATTTTTTCGAGGTTTTGGAAATGAAATATTATTTCGGAATAACTTTAAATCGAAACAAAGTAATATATTTTTTTCTTATTTAAAAGATTTTATCATTTTAAGTGGATTGCCCAAGGGGTAACTTTAATACTAAACTTTTGCGAGAACATATTAAAGTGGTATTGATATATTTGTAGTTTGAAGTAAAAATAGAGCAACCTTTTTAAATAGCTTGGTATATCTAAACTGCGCATTAAAAGTGAACGATTTTTTTGGTTTTTAACATTTAAGGAAAATTTTAGAACAATACTTGACTTGACTTTGCACTCGTATACATATAATTGATTGACATCCCTTCAACCCTAAAAATGTTAAGCGATCGCCTTTATAAATTTGTTGAGTTAGCTTTTAACCCCTGGATAAATAAATTCCACGTATTCCACTACACATGGAATCCCCAATCCAAGCTTTTTGTTAAAATTGTTTTTGATAAACAAGGCCTAAGGATTCAACGTCTTAACAAAGCTGTCATAATAATTTGGATATTATTTCATTTCATTGGACTCTGTAAATATTACCTAAACCGTGATTTCAATTCAATTATCTTTTTAATCACAGTTAGTATTGCGACTATGGTTGTACTTATTTGTTGGTATCTTTGCGAGTATTCAGAGGATGCTTGGTTTTCAACAATGAACAGTGTTGTCTTATTTTTAAGGAATTTTAACTGTAAGTATTTTCATCATTACATATTATCTGAATTGAAATTTAAGTCTAGTAAACTAATAATTTGTTGATTTGCAGCAACCTTCATGTCTAATTTTAAGCCAAACGAAAGCAAAAACATGAAGAAAGTGGACTGTTGCGCTTTTGGAATAGTGATATCGTTATTCATGATGGCGGCACCCAGCTTTCTTTGTTTTATTATTTTTCCAAACTCTCCCGGGTTACCTGGAAACGTTTTGCCAACCAACTCCTGGTATCTTTTTCCTTTGATTTACATATTCCCTATATACACAGCGGCCTATTTCTTTATTATGTTTGGTGTCGGAATAATGTCAGCATTCATACTTGGTGCAATCTACATTCCTTTATTAGTCAAAGAGCTTCCAGCAGGGAAACGAAACCGCAAATATTCCTCAAACGAAATCTTGAGAACGCCTAAAAATATTATTCAGGTTTACATGGGTGTGCAGATACTTCAAAATAAGATAAATAACTTAGGCGGTGTGATGTTATTTCCTTGTCAAACTGTTACCACGTTTCTTTTCGCGTTCTGTGGATATGTAGTGCTAAGGCATAAAAAAGCTATTGAAACTGGACCTTTCGTCTTGATGTTAACTTGGGTAATATGTGCTCCAGCAGTGTGGGGTGTGATTTTAGTTATGGGAGGATATCTGCATTCGAATGGATTTAAAATCTTAAATTCTTGGAAGCGATATTCATGGAATACAAAATTTGAAAGGCAACTTATGAATAAATTTGCAAAATCTTGTAAGCCTTTGATGATTTGTCATCAGAAAGTGTTTATTATTCGTGGGATAAGTGTACTGCTTTATGTAAAATCTTTGTCTAGAAATTTGGTTAGAACTTTGCTTACTTTAGATAAGTTTTAAAATTTCAGCAAAAGTTCGAGGCAAAAATAAATTGATATATTGACGTTTTCTACTGTTTTCTTCTTGACATTTAGATACGAGTTTGAGGAAATCGATGTACAAATGCTAAAATATATCTATATATATATATGATTCTATATTACAAACACGTTGATAATAGTTTGTCATTTTTTTGCACGATATGTTTTATTCGTTGTAGTTTTTTTTTCGTCCAGTCAAGTCAAAAATTAAAAATGTTTAATTTTGTTCGCACAAACTCTATTTAACTGGAAATAAAATCTAAGCTGTGCCCATGTTGCCTTATGTATGTACATAAATATCTCTGAAATCTATTATCATGGGTTTAAAATATAAAGACAAGTATAGCAGTCGCAAACTTTTTTTAAAGAATTGGAATACTTTTTCCTGATGACTGAATTAATGAACATTGGATACCAATCATATAATAAAATAAGCCTCTACCCAGCACTTTGCTCGAACTTTCATTTATACTCAAATTCAATTACGCTTATCCATCCATATGAACCAAATTATCGAATTGAAATAGTTAATACACACTTTGTAGCGGGCCAAATGGGCAAAACTACAGGCTTCAGTAGTGACCTAGAATGATATGAAGTTTAAGTAGAATGATGACAAAATAAACACCTAAAACATTACGTGGAAGTCTAGCAAACAAAAGCATTTAACGAAAATTGTTACATCATGCAAACATTTAGTTATTTTCTAAAATGTTCATTGCTTGGAATTTTCAAAGCTTAAATGCACGTGGGTCTTTTAAATTGATATTTTATGAACAAAACATGCATGATTTAAAAATTTGTACCCAGTTATTTTGATAAAACAAGATTTTGACAGAGGTTAAAAATTTGCTAATATATTACCAATTGATAATCAATCATCATTAAGAGGGCGGTCATAGGTATAAATTTTTTCGGCATTCAGGAATCAAGATCCCAAAGATATGTTTCAAACACAGCTATTTTAAAATTTTGATCTAATTTCATGCTCCATTAAGGTATTGATTTCTAAACACAACTGCTAATTTAGCTTTTGCAATTGGTTTTACTAGTTAATTTTTTCCGAGATTAAAAATATATGATTGGTTTTAAATATTTAACACAATATCGTAACATAGGGCAGAATACAAACTCTACACAAGGTGTAATTAAAGCTGTAACGTTACAGTACTTGGGATGGACAATTTGTGTTTGCAAAACATCCAATTACGTCTCAGTTTTACATCATATCCATATAAAATTGCTATTTAGAAACGCGCCGAACCTTTACTATGTCAAAAGACAACTTTTATTAAATGTAATTGTTTATATCGCTTGGGTTTGAGTTATGGAAAGGAACGAAGCAAGCGATAGTCTGGTTTTGGTTTCTCGTTTGGTATATTCTAAATAATTTACCAACTACAAACCTAACACAATGATAAGTAACAGATTTAGTAGACTTACAAATTTATTATTTGACCCATGGATAAACTATCTTTGTGCATTTAAATATACCTGGAATCCAGAAACGAAACTTCTCGTCAAAAGATCTTTAACAGCTGGAGAGCTCAAATTGCACCACTTAAACAAAAGTCTCTTTGCAATTTGGGTGATATTTCATTATGCCCAACTTCATAGATTTTATTTGTTCAGAGATACCAACCAATTTGTTTTCATGTTAACTTGTTCAATTGGGATGACTTTAGTTGGAATATGTTGCTTTCTTTGTACACATTTGGAGGATTATTGGTTTCCTACGATCAACAACGCCATTATTTTCATACATCATCTGAATAGTAAGTCAACCTTAAATAATTTTCTTCACAAAAAAATTAAATTTAAAACGTTTCTAAATTTTACAGAAAACTACAGACCAGACTTTAATCCTAACCAATGCTGTAATATTAAGAAGGTAGACTTCTGTGCATTCGGAGTAGTGCTGTTAGTACTTCTGTTTGGACTAACCAGCTTGGTTTTTTTCGTGTTTAATCCCGAATTCCCCAACTTTTTTGGAAATGTTTTGCCCACAAACGTTTGGTATCTCTACCCTTTGACATATACTTTCCCAGTTTATACTGGAGTCTACTTTTACGTGAATTTTGGAATGGTGATAGTTCCAATGTTTCTACTTGGCATGATTTATGTTCCTCTTGTAGTTAATGAGTTTCGGGTTGGTCGACCTAGCTATGCATACAAAACAGATGATATTTTAAGAACACCAGCTAAAATTTCAAATGTTTATAAAGCTGTTGAAATATTACAAAATATGATTAATCAAATGGGCGGTGTAGTATTGATACCATCTCAAGCTGCCACTACATTACTCTTTGTGTTTAGTGGATATGTTATAATTAGGTATAGAGAAACCATGGCAGCTGTACCATTAGTCATGGTAATAACTTGGGCTATTGCTGCTCCCTTATTTTGGGGATTATTTTTAACGATAGGAGGGTATTTGCATTCAAATGGAGTAAAAATATTAAATTCATGGAGAACTCATAATTGGAACAAAGAGCAAGAAAGAAAATTGATGATAAAATTTTCAAATTCATGCCGTCCAGTGATGTTTTGTTATGATAAAATGTTTATAATACGTAGAGTTAGCTTAATGATATATATTAGAGGTTTGTCAAGAGGCTTAGTTAGGACATTGCTCACATTAGACAGTTATTACTAGCTTTTGTTTTGAACAAAAAAATGTACCAATATTTATGGGAACTGCTTTTAATTTTTTTTTACCTTTTAAGTAAAATGATGAAAACATGAAAACATAATAATTAAAAAGATGGAATGCTCGCACAAAATATGAACAAAGTAGGATTTTAGTTATGTTGCTAATTCATTTTTCCTAAATCGATTTGCAAAAACATTAACTTTTCAAGGTTTCATTAAAATGTACGTGTTCAATGAATAATTGAACGGTTTTTTTGTAAAATAAATGTTTGTTTAACTTTCAAAAACTAAATCAGTTTTTAAATTTCTTGTTTAATAGTAGCCGTTTGTTTTTTAGTGAAATCATTTGCTTATTACTTTGAAGCTTAGAAATTTCCGTAAAGACTGCAGCATACTTTTAAAGCCTTTAAAATGTTTAGCAAACGTTTCTACAAGTTGACAGATCTACTTGTTAAGATAACGTACTTTGTTGGAGGATCCCCGTTAATTATTCTTCATCCTAGTTTTGAATTTGCTATATTTTACCCAGCTATCAAACGAGTAAAGTTGAATTTCTTCATAATGTTTGTGTGGATTTTGATTTCATTTTTTATAATATGGTTACGCAAAAGAAATGGGGAGATTGACCAAATGTATATATCCATCGCTACAATTTTTGCAGTTTCTACAATGATGGTACTCTACTCAATTATTTTATTCTTTGCTAAGGATATTTGCCGTACTATATCAGGGCTAATGAAATTAGTGCTAAAAATTCACAATTTATACATGCTAAACTTTGATCCGGAAACAAATAAGTACAATATATTTGCTGACATACTACTTTTAACTTTAACCGTGAATTATTTCAATGTAATAATTCTTGTCACCATTTTAGTAATTTACGACCCAACACTTGGTGTATTTTTAGGAAGTCTTATACCAATGGAGCACTTTACTCAGCCAGTGAAGATATTAGTAATACTTGTACATGTGTACATATTTGTCGTTGGTTTAACCAACAATCTTTTATTAGTATATTTATTAGTCGTTTATGGATTCTACGTGATGTTAATTTTAACACGTGAATTTCGAATTGGACGCAATCACAGCTATTACTTAACCACAGATAAGTTGCGGAAGCCTAATAACTTAGTAATAGTCTACAGATCATTTCAAGTACTGCATAATAATTTGACGTGTAACATTAGTTTTTATTTAGTTGTCATTAATGCAGCTGTAATTGTCTCTGTAGTTTACATGAACTTTGTTGTGTTAAGATACTGGGGAGTCCTAAATACATTAATTAGGGTGATTATTATTTTTGTTGTATTTGTGTTCATTGGGATATGGACTGCAGTGCAGGAATTGGGAAAGTTATTTTTTCTTAAGGGAAACAAAGTTTTTCATTCATGGAAGGGTAGGAAATGGGATGGTATAGAAGAAAATAAAATTATGAAGCGATTTAGGCTTTCGTGTAAGCCTATTTTAGTATCTTATGGAAATCAATTTGTGATTGGGAGAAAGAGTATTTTGGTGTTTTACAGGTGTATTACTCGGGGAACGTGTCGAGCTCTTTTAACGCTGTAAGTTAAGAATTTCACTTTATATGTAAATGCATTGTCATGTTATATTCTTGCATGGAATATTTCAAACCTATTTGAAGGGTACTTTATACGAACACTGTATTCGAACCATAATTTTCCTGGTTTAAAGTTGTATTCATTTGAGTTTTAATTGTAAATTATGGTTTACACACGGTCAATTGAATAATTTAGCGGTTTTTATTTAAAAGTAACACAAATAAATATTAATAAAAATAAATCGACTAGAGCAATTTTAAATTACTTATAAGCTATAAAAATAAAGCATTTCCTTGTTTTGTTTTCAATAAAAGTACCAGGTTTATGTTAACTTAAACGCCAGGTATTTGTTTTTACTTTACGAGTTAAGTTTATAGTAAATTGAACTAATTCCTTGGATCCCTTACGTTGAAAACTTAAGTTATACGGATAAAATATCACACGATTTTTTTGTATAAAAATCTGGAGTCCAGTGGAAGCGTAAGTTTTTTTAGTGCTTTTTTGCAATTTAAATTAATTTAATATGCTACAATTATATTACTACACAGAAAGTTACATAAGGTTTTCTTGTTTTCAACTATCAATTGGAATTATAGATCATCATAAAATACTCATCAAATATTTTGTCCTATTTTATTTATTAATACCTTGTCGTGATATCACAAATTATGTTTTAACATTTATCGAGCAACTATTGAATAGTAAGACCATTGCAAAGATCACCAAAAATAAACTCGAATGTTTTAGTGTTGTGCTATACAAATGTATCTATTCTGAATTATGTTTTACTTATTATTAAAACCAAAATCTTAGAGAGTTTATAAAAAATACAAATCCAACGGTTAAGTGCATACATGAGTAATTCTAGTAGTATATTTATATTGCAGCCTAAAAATGCAGCTTAACGTTAATTCAATGTTTAATATAAATAAAAGCTTTCCAGACTCAGTTATAGGAACACAGAGTTTTTATTTGTAAGCTACCTGTGTGCTACTACATGATGATTTAATCACAAAAATATATGTTATGTTGTGTTTGTAGAAGGTGGCTTTCACAAAATACACATCACGCTATATATGACTAATTATGCAATGATATCCCCAAAATTATTTGTCAATAAGGGTGTTATATATTAAGTTGAATATCTCCTATTTTGTATTGTACTGCCACTAACGAATAAGTAATAATGACTCCGACGAGCTATACAAAGTAAAAAAATCATTATTAACATTTTATTGTTTTGGTTGTACTTCTGTAAACCTATGTATTTGTCTTCTTACACTCGTGACAAACACGTATGAAATTGTAAAGAAGCCATTTCCTTTCATCCCAATGTTATTCGATAGGGCATCATATTGAACCACGCCTACTGCCTGTATTAACTGAAGCATTTGGGAGTGATCGGCATTGTCAACATGTAGGTCGAATAATTTACCTTTCATTCTCATTGGTAATTGCTGACCCTGCAAAAACAATATAAACTTGTTAATTGTACAAATAAAGTAACTAATATTTTACTATTTTCCAAATTATTATACCATATTATGAAGCTCAGAGCCCGCATACAACATTTCAAGAAATAAAACTACTAAAATAAAATTCATGAAATTGTAGGCAAAGTCATTCCGAAAATGTACAAGTAACTCAACAGCTATTGATGAAATGCACAGAATGGAACCTAAGACGATCCACAAAAGCGCAGTTCCAAACAACTTGTTAAACTCATCTACCAAAAGTGTAATTTTGATAAACAACTTTATTCCCTGCAAAAAAATATTTTTCTAGGTCACTAGTCGGCTAATTTTTCCAATTATGTGTATTTTAAGAAATATGTAGAGTAACCTGTAGTGTATCAATTTGATGGTTTTCAATGGCACAAATGCAATCGTTCAATAGTCGTTTGAAATAGTACCCAAAACAAGTAACTAACAGCAGAAAAATGACCTAAATACAAACAATATTGTAAAATTAAGCTAACCGGATAAATTTTCTAAATTTTTATTTACATTACCCAAATTATCTCGACTCCAAACGAAACCACCAACCAAACGCCTAGTAAACCACATGCAGACATGTTGTATTTGCAAACTTCCACAAAATTGCATCGAACGGTTGTACAATTGTTCAATGATGTTGTACCTGTGTATTCCTTTGTAAGGGCACATTGTAAAAACATTTCACAAACGCTTGTAGTTGTCACAAGTAATTCAGTTATGACAAACAAAACGAATGAAAATGCATAAATTGCCGAAAAAATACATGCTGCTGTAATAGCATACTTTGGAACATTTCTGGCCCAACTGGTAATCTAATCAATCATTAAACAAAATCAATTAGCAATAATATTGTTTTAATAAGTCAAACCATTAAATTTTTCTGTATGAATTACCACTTTTGACCGATTTTTAGTTAAGTGGACATCTGTTTGACATTTTGCAAAGATCCAAGCGATTTGATCCCCTTTAGTAAGCAGATCAGCAATGTGGTCACCATTTTTTCTCAAACACCGAATAATTGCGAGATCAAACAAAGCGTACAAAATCCATACAAGTTTTCCCACAATATTTGGTATAGTGTAGGACTTTTGTGGATCTGGTAGTCCAAGTATTATTACGTAAGCTGATACGAAGACAAGCCAAATGTAACTCAAAAACTGTTAAGAATGAAGAAAAAAATATTGATTACTTATTTCTATATTTATCGGAAATTTTTGTGTAGTTTACTTACTTGCATACTACGGCTTCCATTCTTGCAGATATATGATGCCTTACTTGCATCATATGTTATTATTTTAGGC
>JAQFXM010002909.1:0-22451 GCA_034693345.1 Entomobrya multifasciata
CTCTGGGGTCAATTTGGGTCAACTCTGGGGTCAATTTGGGTCAACTCTGGGGTCAATTTGGGTCAACTCTGGGGTCAGTTTGGGTCAAACTTTTAAATTCAAAAATTGTATGATCTAGACGTCCAATCGATTGTATTATGCTTCTTGAGTATTTATACTGCGTATAAGCAAAAGCATTGTGATGACGTCAGAGGCCAGGTGAGCCACGCCAGGTGAGCCACGCCAGGTGAGCCACGCGAGCAACAAAACTAGATACGCACTAAGCGTAAATAAAGGCAAAACAGTTGCTAAAATACAAAAAATAGTACTGAATAAAGCACATAGACACACAGGAAGATTAAAAATAGTGCATGCATATTTTTAACCTAACCTAAGCATTTTTTACATCAGTTCGTTGATTCTAAAGTTCGGATCGTTTTTTGGCTACTGTTACTATTAGCCTTTCTACTCTGAACGCATTCTACTTTAATATATGATGATGAAAACATACCGTGAGAATTAGAAGGGTCAATGGCCAAGTAGCCATGTCTCGGTGGTTTGGTGAGCGTGTACACAATGTCAGTAGGTGGAATGTGAGGATTAATAATGTGCAAAGAAGTTTGAGAAATGACAGCGGAACTGTTCTCATTCACCAACACGCTTCCATTTGCTCCGACCTGTGGAATTAAAAAGAAAAATTCACATTTATTTTTACGCATAGACACAATCATATTTCAAATGTTTCCAGTGTGAATAAAAAAAACAGAGATTTTCTTGATGATGAGTTGGAAACATTTATGCTCTATATAACTTAAAACTATGATCTTGCATTTATATGTACACATGTTATGTACATACTCGCATCTTTTAAAATATCTTTAATACTTATAGTGAAAGAATAATATATATTATGAATCATCGTATGCAAAAATTATTTAGGCCCCCAATTGCCTATAAAAAAGGGTTATTTTTTATATTAAATTATCGTGATCATCACATCATGAAAAATATCATTCCCGAATGCCCTTTCACATTGAATACTGTTTCATTGAATGAATAATAAAATCTATTATCTGAAAATGTAATGTTCAAACCTATTTAAGTATTGTTAGTTTGTATGCCTGACTGATTTTAGAATTTACTATCAGTACTACAATACAGTAACAGCAAACACTTTTTTTTTGGATTGAAACAGTGCTTTAATCATAATCATGTAGGTAGGAATACGCATACCAGAATAAAATGATAAATGTATTTGATGTTGAATATGTTGAGCTGGAGCTTTTCTGATAATTTGTGTATACTCTGAAGTTATAAATTTTCATGTTGGATGAAAAATACAATAGCTGAGAATATCATCATGTTATCATATAACCTGAGAATTTCGGGATGAAAATTTTCATAAATAAAATGCTTTCACTATCATCATTGATGTGTATATATATCAACGAGCTATCGTTACGAGAATGCGTACATTTATGATTCTGGTGTGTGTGATGATAATGGGTTCTCTGTCGTTGCCATTCATTCATTTGCTTACTTGTTTGGCATTCAAATGAGTTGAACTACACTGAACCCAAAGTTTTCGCAGCTCAAAAATACTATTTACGCAGTATTTGCTCGTGTAACATTTGAAATTATCTCTTCTAGCATCAGTAATTGCAGCCATTGCTGTGTACTAGACCGAACATGATAATAATCGCTTGACATACTTGCACAACCAACCAAGCACAATGAGAGAATCATAATGAGAGAAAGGTATTCAGCAACAATTGGAAGTAATCCTTTGCAATTCTACATAAAAACAAAAGCGATCGTCATCATTCTTTATACTAGTCTACATCTACATGTAGTATTTGTTCGTGTCGTACACTTTAGTCGACAAGCATGATACTCAGTTGGAAGCAAAAAGTAAAATGGTTGAATAAGTGGCAACCTGTCAGTGCAGATCGTATCTCGTAAAGTTTTTCACAAATTATCAAACAGGTTCGTCGATGTTACATATTATTTTTTCACTTTTTACTCTATTACACCTGAATGTATATTATTATTTCAAAAACTACTAAATTGATACATTGTTACTGCAACAAAATCCAATACAAATTCTCATGCATCACTTTTGCAAGTTCTTCATTCTTTTTGAAAACATACTACATAATAACAAAAAAGATTCTTTAAATCTCTCTCAACGTGATACAAATATTTTTATAATATTAGCTGAGCAGCAATTTCTATTTTTGAAAGTGTGGCGTGGTATAATAATGCTTGTCATAGTCATACATTTTTTGGTATATTATGACTGAAATACATGTATTTTTTTGAACGGCAATCATTTTCCAGAAAGAGCATGTGTATCCACTAAAAAACTGTTTTATCAACAAGAACCCTGAAACAGCTTTCACCCTCATGCTTGTAGCATTCAAGTTTACAACATAGCTTTGCTATGAAAAGCAGCAATGGAATGAATGCTTTACGACTTATGAATTTTCCCACAAATCTTCCAATTAACAGGGTCTTAATTCCCTTCAGGTTCTTTTCCCATGCAGACAACATGAAGAGAGAAAGAGTGAGAGAAAAACCACACCAAACCTAGGATCAAAAACGTGCGTGTTTTTTGCTATGCATACATATATCCTCGCCACTGCACTAATATTTTTTCTCTTATTTTCCTTTGAAAAAAGAAAAAGTATACTTTTAAGATAGAGTGAAGAGCAAGCTATTCATATCCTGCCAACGCACCACCGTAACATCACCACCTCTACCACACCACTAAATGCTAATATTGCACATTTTGTTATTAGTACAACAAACACGCGCTTCTAACAAAAAGACTAACAGCATCTGAACTAAACATATATACACTTTTACCCTTACCCTTTCTCTCTCATGACCATGTGTAAAAGCTATATATCTCCTAATGCCTCTGTTCTTTGCATCTATTTTGCTATAAAGCATGATGATATGGGGAAGAGTGAGTGGCATGCTTTTTTGTCTTGTTTTTCTTCTTACTCCCTTCGTCACAAAATAAGAGAAAACAAACGGGCATGCTTTTTTGCATTTCTTTATGTACAAGGCTGGAAGACACAGATTTATTGCCATACACTGTACACAACTTTTGTGTTCACAACCCTTTCTCTTTTTTGGGTACTCAGTTCCTGTTCCAGTTTATAAGCCCCTCTTCTCTACTTTTCCCCCTTTTTTGTAAACCCATATCACATTTTTATTATAAAAAGAGGGGATTCCTCTGTTTTACTCTTGTAAATCAACCATCTTTATTAATATCTAGTGTAGTGGCTAAAGTAAATGAACTGCCCTGTAGCAAATATAACCACCAGGAGTGAGAGAAAACCCACCACCCACCTTGCTTATATATTTTTTAGTTTGGTTTGAACCATAGACCACCAAAAGCTGTTGAGAAATTTCGCATTCATATCGTCGTAGGGTTCATCCCTCTTTTTCTCCAATTCTTTTCTTATTTCACGAAAGGTATCGTTCCCCTCATATATTTAATTGGAACATGAATGAACCAAGAAATGTAATATTGTTTTAAATTTTGTTTAAATTGTGTTCACATTACCAGTTTAACATGAGTAAAAGGAGTTCTTACAAAAACACGAACAGTTAAAAGATCTCCCTTTCTTCAGAGCATGTAAATTCTAATTAAAAGGGTTTCATGTTTCATCAATTTTTAAAAGGGGAAACATATCTTTACAGTTATGCTTTCAGTAAACAAGTGCTTAGGTGAAGATATCTGGACTTTTTGTTTAGACATTATTGCTCAGATATATGGTTGTAATGGATGATCATGAAAAATATCATAAAATATCTAAAACACTTTGTAACCATCAGTTGATGATACCCATGAACCAAAAATGTGATACATTTGGATTAAATACGTTTAAATGCTATAAAAAAGATACGGCCAATTCCACATAAGATGTTAAAGCTTACTTCAAACAGACATTGAGAGATAGTACAGGAAACAATGATGATTGAATTTGTGTCTGTTGATGGACAATTTGGGTTTACGTTTGTCATTGTATGCTCACTATATTTTATATTTACTGGGACATCATCAAACACATAACACATCATCCTTATCTCTGGAAATTATCCTCAAAGTTTATTGCACTTTTGAAATGTGTACAAAGTACAATATGAGTAGTGCTGGTCCTACCAGCACACAATGCCAATTTGACTGACGCGTGGTTGTGGTTAGGTGTGTTAGTAGTTAGTAACATACTTTCTCGATGTAGAGTTTCTTTTTTACACAGTACATATTCGACTTGAGTTCATAATCGTAATAAAATTGAGACAGAAAAGTTATAAATCTGTGCCTTATACGGGAATTCATGCTACTAGCTAAGGGTTTCATGACAGGGTTATAATCCCATTATCTTACCTTGAGCGGTGTCCAGTAAGCTTCTGGGTAAATAGCGATATCGAAATCTGCCAGCTCGGACTCTGTCACTCCCTCCACAAACGCTTGGAAGCGAAACAAATCTCTCTGCACATCTGTCACCGCATTGTTTTCATATGATACCATACGGTTGGCCATGTCACCAAGTGTAAAGTTCAGAACTGGCGTCTGGTTTACCTGCGATTGTGAAGAATTGCATTGTAAATCACACACATGTAAACACATTCAACATATATAATAGTTATAAGTATAATAACGGACTTCAATATTGTATATTATCCTGTGATAGAAAATTTCAGTCCATTTTGGTACTCTAAAATTGTTACAATAAATACATGCATCTCTATCTAAAGCAATTTAGAAGACAACATAAAGATACAGCAGCAATAAACACACGCGACAAAGCAATAAACAGTGAGCTCAAAATATAATGATGACAAACTTGCTTTGTAGAAATGAATTCCAAATTAATCCTGCATTCAAACTAAAAATATATGCAAATCTGCATAGCTTTGGATGTGATATTCAATGATCTACGTAAGCAAAGCAGGAACTTCTCTCATTTCTTTCAATTTATTATAACTTTTTTATACGTCCCATACTTGCCATCGGAAGCAATAATCTGAAACTCTACATAAAAGAATAGTACAATGCAATGCACCAAATATATGTCTTCATTGTATCTACATAAATGGGAAAACATTACACGTGACCTAGTGAGAGTAAATTGAAACCGAAAATCATTAATAAAAAGGAAGATAAAGAAAAGATCATTTGGCGAATTTAATATAACTACTGCATGCAGGTGTATGTATATGTATATTTGTATGAAAGTAACATCCATAAAAATGGTGGCTCTTCTGTGTTCTGCGCAGCATGTTATTTAAATTTTTAGTGTTTTGTGTTTAAATAAAGGAAAATGAAGCGTAGGATGATGAGAAAAGCTCAAAAGAAGGCTAAACACAGAATGTGTGGTAGTGGTACAATGAAATGAAATTGATAATCTAGTTGCATACAAAACTCGCTAGTATACATACGTTCTTTTTAAGACAACCTGTTCTATATTTTAGCTTTCTTTACTTAAGAATCCTTGCTTTAGTATTTTACTTTTACCTAAGCATGTTCACATAAAAGAACAATATGTTTACAAATGCAAAAGGATAAAAGCGGAAATGAGAAAAGTCACAATAGTTTTACTGATGAGATGAGACCTCGATGAGTTCTTAATGGCAATACCATCTACGGAAACACAAGACAGGGATATACAATGGACTAGGAAATCACAAGAAAATGGTAATACAAAAAACTATATATATAGGTTACTTGCTGGATTATGTTTAAAAGGAGTGAAAGAGTGAATCTTCCATCTTTTTCTGTTTCCAACTTTTCTTACTTTCATTTCCCCACACGCTCATTTCTTTTTCTATAGCTTTGTACTTGGAACAAAAGCTTGAAAGACAGTAGCATTGTATTTGTATTTTCATCTATGCATATAACCCATTCTACTTATATTTGGAAAAATTTCAAGCATAAGAACAACAGTATATACCTAAAACCAATGCAATGCCGGACTAGAATACTTTTACTAAGACTTGCGGTGAAAGCGTAAGAAAAACCACCAAACAATGCTATATTGCGTTTCATTTATACTATCTCAGCAGGTTATCCATTCATTTAGCTTTGTGTACAGTGTACACTGATGAGCGTTAGCATCCAACTTGCATCCTATATTAAAGAATCGTATCCAGTTTATTATTGCATCTATGTATGCATATCCTTATCCCTATTATTAGTGCGTAAAGCTTTGAATATGAGCTCAGCTCAATGAAAATGGATCGAGCTGTATTTAAGTAAGCTTATTTATTCACTAGAAAAAAGGAATGCATATGTTTTCAAGCTTATTTACTCTTCCCAGGATTTACTTTCTTCGATGTAACAAAAGGTTAAAAGCGGAAAACAAGATAAGACGGCAAATATTAAGGAGCAAGCTAACATCCATGCACAACGGGGTCTCAAAAAAGCGACCCTATTTTACCTTGACAAAACATGTTGGTTCATAAAGCACATAAACATCGTTTATAGATAGAAGAGTGAGTACACATTGAAAGAAAACGACGTTACCCTAATGATCCCATGTTGTGGTCCGCCCACAATCCGGATGAGAATTCTTTTCTGATCCACATCCAGGTTTGTTTCGATCTGTATGCTCTCATCAGACAGTTTTGCCATCGATCCTTTTTTCCCTGCCAAGCTAGTTGTGTTGACAATCTTTACCCAAGGCGCTCCAGCACTGATTCGCAATGTTCCTAAAAACAAATACACAAAATATATAGTAAGAAATCCTTATTCAAATACATCAGTTATTTTGCAACGGCATAAGTAACCTATTTACATAAATTATTCACTATCCAAAACTCCACATATTTGTTCTGTAAGTATGGGTAGGTGGGTCGTTCATCTCGTAAATAATTCCAATTGCATACTTTTTTCCACTGAATGATCATTTTATGGAAAAATATGTAGGACAACAGAATATTATTATTATTATGGTACATCCAATAACTCTTAAGCATTTCACTGCAATACTATGCAAATATGCAAGCCGCAATATGTCACTTGCCAAATGCATATATTCAAAGAATGTTTGTAGACTTTGTTTTATTTCCTCATTCAATCATAGCTTAACCAAACAAATAATTATTTTGAGTTTCCTTCATATCCTCCCACTCATCTTCCTCTAGCTTTATTACCGGTATTAGAAAAGGGAATACTTCAGCATGTCATCATTATTGCAGTTTCTCTCAAGTCAAGTAGCTTATTTCTCTGTGACACAAAGCCATCGATCAACTAAGCTTCTCCGTAGGAAAATAGTAGCAATCAGCAAAGAAAATAGAAAGAAGCACAAGAGAGATATATGACAGCACATGGGAAATCAGTTGACAGAGAGTTCCTCAGATCTGTACGCATACGCATAGGATACTGTAATTGCATGAAACATATACACACCTAATGTACATATATGTGTGTGTACTTGCAAGATCACGTGAAAGCAAGAACATTCGCGAATAAGTACTACCACATTTTACGTAAATTTCCCCCAATCTGATAGTGAGTACGCGTATCACAAGACATTTATCTATAATCTCCTGGCCCACATACTTCCGAGAATATTCATCAAGATATAACCAGGAATTTTCCTACGATATATAGTATTAGAGCATACTATAAGAAAACGACAAAAGAAGAAAGCAATTTTTATTGTCGGTACATGTCTTCAAGAAGAGGAACATAATCTCCTGACGTCTACCTTTTAGTTTTTGTCTTGAGTCGCAGAAAAAATGGCAGAAAAAAGAACAGTTACATGTAAAAGGAGAGGAGCAAAAGAAGACACAAGTCAAGTAAACTTGGTTACATTTAACCAACTTCTTTCATCCTGTCAGAATAGGAAATCAATTTGATTTGCAACCATTGCTCCTTGTGTGTTTGCTTGCCATACATTTATACGCGCGTAGTACGTAGGACGTAGATATCTTTGAAGAGGGCCAACTTTCTTTTAGTTCTCATGTTGCCTTTTTGCATTGATGATGATGACGATAATGCTATGTAAGTAACAAACACACATATACATATGTTGTAGAAACCAATATGTATTTACTTAAAACTTAGTACGATTTTAGGTAAAAACAGAAAAAACGCTACAGCTGCTGAACTGTTTCCATTCTTTCTGCCTTCTCATCTTTCTATTTTGTCTTTCTTGAGCAAGTCAAGTAAACTAAGGCTAAGGAAAGGAATGAGAAAAGGGTGCACACTGGATGAAGGGCCTTTTGGCACGCCCAATAACTCTTTTCTCCTTTCTGTTGATGTTTTTTCTTCTCTTCTACTACCCTACTTACTACTGTACTTCTCGGAACGAAGAAGTAGTCACCATCATCGCCGGTTCTCTTGGTTGTCCTCTTTATGGTTATATCTATGTACTATAATTTTGTACTGAACTATGTATACATACTACTTATTGAAATAATAGGAATGAATTGTTGAAAACTTAGACTTGTTGTTAGTAAACATATCTCATATGCATTCAATAAACTATAAGAACATAATTTTCACCAGAAACCTCTTTCGTCTTCGCATATCTATAACCTTAGCTTTCTGCACGACCAAGTTTACATCATTACTTCAATGAGTAAAAGCATAGGTCCACGGAACCTTTTTATCATATGTAAGGAAGCTAGATGCATATAAGATTTTTTGTTTAAAGAAAGCGAAAAGGAGCCCGGTGGCCAACAAGAGAGAAACCACAACCATAGAGGCATAAGGGATCCATGTTGTAGGAAAATGTCAGAGCGCATAAGTAAAAGTCAAAATTTATAGCCACTTCCTTGTATAGAATTCAATTTGGAAAAACAAAATTTAAACAAAGGAATCGGTAGACACGTATTATGCCACCAAGTTTCTCCCACTTTTACTATCTATATAATACACCCGGTAAAATGTATGTGCATCATGACTGCTGTCTCCTGTTAAATTTGGGTACACAAAACCATGTTTTGATAGTATCACTACTATACATACCACCACACACACCGCTGTCAGTGTAGTTTTGTGTGCACAGTGGAGTGGTGTATGTGTGTGGTCCCATTATATATTTTATACTTTCTCTTCTTCTTCTGCTCTATATCTACAACTACTATAAATATGCACATTATAATGGCTATTCAATCGCGTTACTTAAGTATATGAACTTGTTCACAGGACAAGGAGGTGAACCATTGGGTATAAATAAACGCACACAAGGCTACTACATAACTTCTCTTGCTTTTCAGCAAGAACATTCCTACACGTTACTGACTGGACTACATTTTTTATTCTGCGTATTTTATCTCTTTTATTTGCAAACAAACTCAACTCGGAGCAGATGAAGTAGTAATACTTTTTAGTTGTCAGAGAGAAAGGCTGGCTGGCACAGCACCTCACTTTGTTTCCTCCATCCTTTTTCTCTCTTTTCATTGCATTTTCAGTAGACACAATTTCCTCGTTTATTTCTCAAAAAAAATAAAAACCTGTTGTATACTAACACTTGACTTATTTAACTATCAACAATATGTTTTCATACGAGACACCCACAGAGGAACCCACCAAAGCAAACCGATAGATGAGATGAGACAAGAAAAGCAACGAGGGGACATAATGAAAGCGTAAGAAATTTCTCTGTCGTTTCTACCGTTTGTTACTGTTACAACAACACATACTTATGAATGAAAACAAACAAGTACAATCATACCTACATATATACATAAACAACAGAGTGTGTGTGGTGGTGAATAGGAAAAAGAAGTTACTACATATTAGAGAGTTGACGACAATGACTTCTTGAATGTGAAAAGCTCCAGCACTTGAGAGTCATGAAAAAGGAAACTTTTCACCACGTTAACTGTTCTTTCTCTCCTTTTCCTATCTAAACCCACTACAACCACTATTGCCGCCTCTAGCGCCGCAAGCCAGCAAAATAGTATAGTGGTAAGGGTAACACCATCATCGTCACCAGCCAACAGTTTTTTTTATCTTACCCAGTCACCCACATACATAATACATGTACGCTGAGTCCTTTTCTCACATCGCAATAATATTATTATCTCCCTCTAGTAGTTATATAGCACATAACAGAAAACATTATGTCTTTGGGAAATCATGATCATCATGATGATGACTACTGTGCTAAGAATTTTTACTATAGGTTTGTTGCCTGTAGGTAGCAACACAAGTTTGACCGGTGGTAGAATAGCTGACTAGTTGTTTTTCTGCGTATTTACTATGTACATAAGTTTCAATAAACAAAGAGTATACAACAAAACAATATTACACTGCATCCCTACCGCCTACAGACAAAGCATTTTTGTCCTATCAGTATACTGTGAGTCTGTGACGATTTTAGCTGCTTTCTTAATACGTCTTTTTCGTTGTGTACCTTAATATAGATATGTACATTTACAGAGTCAACATGGTAGTGAGCTGAGAAATGTAAGAATTGCCGAGAAAATGTATATAAAAAGCTAGCAGAAAAGTTGAAATTATGTAATGCCCCTGAGCTACTCTTTTATACTTGCTGATTCATTTCTCTTTAGCCAATGCTGAGTGTCACTACGATGTCGTCGTCAAGCTGTATTGTAGCTTGTAGCCCAAAATGAAAATGTAGGATGCACGCGCATTTCTTCTTACTTCCTGTTCTTACTTCGACTGAGTAAACTTGTATTTTGGTTGACTTTTTACTTTTATTTTGCTGCTGCTTAAAGCTTTACTTTCAGTTTTAAATGACTCCAGTTCTTTTCTCAACTCTAGTCAAAAGCTTTGCATTACAAAAAGATACAATTTCATCACATCAAAAGTACAAAAGAAAAAGGATCTGTGAGAAACCTCTACACATATAGGCTGAGTGAAATGTGCAAAAGCTGCTAACAAGTTATACCATTTACTTATCAAATAACGTAGCACTTCTTTATATAATACGTAGCCGCAGGAGTGTGATTCTTTCTGTTTTATTTTTTTAAATAAAATTTATCCACCAGAGTTAACGATGATAGTAAAAATGAACATATACATATGTATAGCATAATATTCACTTCTGCTGAAATAGAATATAGTATGGTAGAGTACAGATCACACATTCTTACCGTCAAAATACAATACACTGTCAGTTAGTTTGTAAATAATGCATATATATATTATTGTACTAGAGTGCAAGACAAAAAAAGAAGAGAACTAAATGTAGTCTTTGTACACTTATTCCAGAAAAAATGAAAGCGGTTTCATGTTTTCTTGCCATTTTTTGTCCTTTACTATCTCATCGAACAAGAACAAAAGTTTCTGAAGTTTTTCCTTTTTTCTTCGTTTTGTTTTTATTCTTCTTTTTATTACACGACAAAATGGCAAAAGGAAAAGAGCAAAAATACATAAGTATATAAGGTGCTTGTACATATAAATGAAATAGACAAAAAAGATACCAAAAAACTACAGGTTCCACGGAGTCCAATCTGCATACATTCATATAAATAGGTGACAGTTTTCCTACACATACTTTCATTCATGGACACTTCCGGTTAGACCATTATTGTATTAAATCACTCCACAGGGAAATGTGTGTGGAGTATGTAAGGCTTTTAAATATTTTTACAGACACAGAGGGAAAGTGGAGGTGAAGGGAACATACTACAGAACAGAGAACGAAAAACTGCCAGATGAGTTTAAAAAAACGAAACTTCTACTTTTAAATTCAGTCGTTCTCCACAGTTTTCACTAGTACTTGTATCGCATTTATATTTTTTGTATGTATTCTAGGTATATATTATTGTGATACATATATGTATTTCGATGCGAAATACCTTTTCGCATGATCATTCATTCATTCCCGTGTTTCCCATTTACAGAAGACCAATGGACCGACAAATCAACATTATACAGGTTTTCACTTGCCCTGTTTTTCTTTCAACATTCCGTGTAACCAACCACTGTACTGGTACGGTGAATACGTGTGTTAAATTGTAAGGTTAGGATGAGAAAACAAAATCTTGAAGTCCTTCATTCCTTCACGTACAGAAGAAGTTGACTTTAAATTCAAGTGAGAGTTAGGGAGAACCATTTTTAGGAGATTATTGCCGCAAACCATATCCATAATAAGACTTACAGGGACCTATGCATGCACACATTCCTAACTGTACCTCCATCCTTTACATGTTCAACCTTTCGCATACACATCCGCTACTACTCATGACGATCATCATAATAATCCTTTCCTTCCGTCCCCCTCCTTTTTAAAAGTAAAAACCATTTTAACTGAAATTTCTCCAAAAAATGGTATTTCCCTCAACTTTATATTTATTAATCCAGTCCCATTATTTTTGAAATGAGAACAGATCCCCAGCCAGTTCTCGGGTTGGTTTCAATATATTTTCTCATGAATAAAATATTTTTACTTTACTCTAAACAGAAGACTTTCACAAGAAAAAGGGTTATCGCTTGTCATTATTTACCTACATTATATAAAATGTAAACATTTTTAGGCGAAACTTGAAGGTTTAGTCGAAGTAATACAAATGTCTTTACTCCTTTCTTGTTCAAACACAAAATTATATGTACATATCATTATAATAATTTAATAGGATCCCCGGTGACCCTTTTCACTTTTTGCATTGTAACTGAATTTTTAGGATAAAAGTTAACAGTGTACGTACTGATGAAGGGTTTAATCATAAACAAATTATTCTATAACTTGAGAGTTCACACAGTTCACGCTCTTCCAAGTTTACAAGGGTTCACTTTTACCTTTAAAATTTTGTTGAAAAACGAGAATTTAAGGTTCTACAACTGAACATATAAATCTTTAGGTACATTCACATTATATTTAGGGTAAGCTTGAGTATACATGGAAAAGTTGCAGGCGAACAATATTCCTAATTTTCTCTAAAGCCCATCACGGATCGCAAACGACAACATAAAAATTCCACCTAATACATTTCCCGTGCGTATCCATCTACCTTGCATTTGAAAAGGAAGGTGGATGGAGAAAGTCGATTAGGAGTACTACAGCTAGTTCAATTTGTAGACTTCCGATCGGTGCACGACAGCAGTTAGTATACCGCTTCATATTATCAGAAATTCTATACGCAATAAAGCATAGACACATGTCTTCATAATATTTTTGGCCTATGGCTTATCTGTAAAGTGGCAGTCGGGCACAATAAAGGTGAGGGGGGGAAATCTTTTTAACACTTGAGCAATTTAACCAGGAGAAAAATAGAGCTAACGAGAAAGACATGAATGCACGCATTCACAAGTGCCATGTCAAGCGCCATAAAATAATATGTCTTATGCTCTAAACTGGGATCATTATGTGAATGAGTGCAAAGTGAGATTAGACTGCTAGGTCGTGCTTTCAACATGAATATGAGCGTTCTCTTAGTTCACGTTCTCACACATCGCATCGCACCAATTCACCAGTTTAAAAAGCTAACCTACATGCTAAGCCGAATGAATATAAAGGAAAAAGGTTGATAAAAAGAAAGATGTTTCTACTTGGACAAATCTTGACCTGATGATTTCCTGCACGTACAGCAAAAAATTGAAACATTTCCCTTGTCCAAAAATTATCTACCTACTGCCATGCAGACAGAGGTTTTCTCCCAAAAAAAATATAAGAGATTTTTTGGCAACTAGGCCAAAATTTCAAGAATGTCTACACAAGTGCATGCTTTTGTGCATAGAGGAAACGGTTAAAAAACAGGGGGTGTAGATTGTATCAGAGAAAATGGTTAAAAAAGATCACTTCTTTTTGGTCTCCTCAAGAAACAACCATAAATAATTCGAGTGGGGAAAGTGGAACACCCAGTTTTTGACTCGTTGAGCCATAGTACAACCATGTCTTTTATGATATAATTCCACAGAAATTGCAATGGTGTGAGCAAATCGAGACTGCAGTAATCAGCGTGTGGTAACATTTACTTCCACTGGGAGAGAGATGTGAACTTTTTGTATGTGTGTACATTGTACATAGTTTATTTTTTTGCTTATCACTATTTTAATGTACGTATACAATCTGTCAACCAGAAAGAAGGAAAAATGCTTTGGCTGTACAGCACGCACTACTGGCATCTCATCATTACGAACATTACCATTTTTGCTCTTCCCAGGTCTACAGATGAAATGGTGAATTATGATGATTACACATACATATTTTTTTATATATATTTTTAGACTGCTACCTTCATATTCCATATTTTGACTATTAACTTAGATTGAATGCATGTTATAGCTGAATAAGAGCATCAAAGAAGGATACAAGCATTAACTTAACGTGAGTGTAAGCATTATAAGAAACAGTTTAGCAAGAACTCTTGAAGAAACAGTTTAAAAACCTTTAGTTTAAAAATCACTTCCATTTTTTGGCAACAATATAACGCCCTCTTTATGTTGTGTTTTCCGGTTCTTTCATGACTTTATACCATTTTTGTGATATTTCATAAAAAAATCATTTTGCCTTTCATGCTATATTATGCTACATTAAAAAACGGAAGCATAACTTGAGTCAAAAGTTTGAAAAACTCTGTTGCTCGTTGCAGCAGTACAGTGTACATTTTTGTAAGTTGGCAGTATTTAAAAGAATATACAAACATATTTTATTGTTAGCTTGTTTTGTTTGAAGAATTTGCTCAATTTTTTTTACTGCAAGTTCTACTGTTTTGTATATCTGATATTTCTTCTGTTCGTTCAAGTTTAAAACAGTGAATATTTGATTTGACAAGCAAAACAGATGTATGGCAAATTTATGATAAAAATGCAACCCCAAATTTCTTTAGCTACGCATTCCACAGAAAATGCCTTGAACTGTTTTCAACGTCGCATTTCGTCCTTGCAACATAGCATCTGATTTGATTTTTCAACAGTTCTCAAAAAATTTACTTTTCTCAGAACCCATTGCAGTACTTTTCATCGCATGTCCTCTGAAATTATAAATGTTTACCCTGCCCTTTATTTCAATCTACTTGTACGCATTTCGAAAAGGGGAAAGTTTAAAAAATCAACGGAATCTAATATTCAGATTTAGATACGCAATTCACCTGTCATTTCCATAACTGGTACACATTCAATTTCTTACGGAATGTCACTCAACTTTTATTGAAATTGATCGAACTTTACAACATGTATGTATGTATATATGTATTTTTTAAAGTTATATATACAAACAAAAGTTTCTCCTTGTTTACTATTAGAGTTCAGTCAGGTCTCGTAACTTTGAATTGACAATTTACAATGGCCTTTCTTGCTGTAACGGATGCATTTCAAAAGTCCATTTATAAATAGCAGAAAAAATGTAACATGTAACATGTTATAGTGCATGTTTGATGTATGTATTTTCCAATAATTTAACATTAAAAAATCTACTATAACTCAACTGCTGTTTTACCGAGAATTTGAGAACCGTCTGTACAAGAAGTTCAGCCAAGCAATAAATAAAAAAGTTTACTGTGCAAAGCAATATGTGACAGAAGTAGGAAATGCAGGTACAAAACTTGAAAATTCTCTTACTTATATAGTGACGGTTAAAGGCATGGAATCGGTTTTTGTATTATGGAACTTCTTATTTTTACGTAACCAAAAAGTTTAAACTGTAGTTTCTATTCAAATAAAAAATAAACACACACGTGTACTAAAATCATTCAGCTGGAAATCTTGTAAGCTTTTTCTCGCAACATCATGCTTCATCATCATACAACAGGTAAGCATATGCACATGTGTAGTAATCTAAGATTGAATGAAAGTAAAATTACACAAGATATAACATTTTATGCTACACGCATGTGGGCATACATTATCTCGTTATGTCGATTCGATAACATAGTAAATCTAGCAAGAAGAAAGTTTTGAAACAGCAGTTTTTACGCCCGATTCGATATTACTAGCACAAGTCTAACAACGGTGAGCAATGTAATATCATCATACTCAGCAAGCTGCTTTCTTCCTACTAAAAGGATTTCTTTAAAACATAAATTATGAGCTTTATGCAACCACTTCTTTTACATGTTCATTGTATGATTTCTCTCAAAACCAGATACGCACAAAATTTAATGTTTTCCGTATCCTTCAGAAGACGTAGTGCATTGTACTTTATCATCGTAACGCTTGTTCATGATTTTTTCTCTGACTTGCTCTAACAGGTTTCTAGTGCAATACTACAGAAAAAACTGAATTTAATCAAAGAAATGTTTAGGTATATAATTTAATAATGATAATACATCTATGTATGTGCATTTTTTCCATATGTATGTATGCATATATATTTTATTTGTCTCCTTATTAGGATCGATTTAATAAACGGATTTTTTCTTTGGAGAACCCACGTAATTGAAAATTTGTTCTTGTGAAATATTTCTTCTCTAATCTTTTTACATTGTAATAGAAATCATTTTAAACTTTACCCAAATGGTACATATGCATCCAAAAAGTACAAGAAAATCACTTATTTTTCCTTGCGTAATACCCTTATACAAATTTCGCAAAGCAACAACGTTTCGTTTCAGTTTAGCAGTACACCATCACTAATACAATACCACAATAGAATAAAATATGTTAGGTTGAAATTGAAGCAAAACGAATGTATGAAAAAGATGGTAGTAGCGAGTAGGTTGAAGTGATCCTTTCAAAAAGTGCTTTCTTTTTATAGTTTGATCACGAAAGTACATTTAATACAAGTGCACGAGATGTGCTTCATTCCCTCATGCTCGATTCGCATTCGCAATGCTTACTATTTGTATTAGATTTAAAAGGAAAAATGTAGGGAAGAAGACAGGAAAAGAGCAGACCCAAGGTCCGGAAGCAATAAGGCATTCACTTTTTCTCTCTTCATGAAAAGGAATTATTATTGTACATTCAACATTCTTTGTGAGGTAAAATACTTTTTTCTTCAGATGACATGGTGGTTGGTTGGTGTAGAGTATGGATGTATGCTTAGAACAGAGAGCGTATGTGTGTGACATATACATACACACAAAGTTTAGTAGTGGATTTTTTTCTCAGGAGAAAGTCAAGAGAGAAACGAGAATTTTTTAGGGAATGTATAAAAAAGCTAGAAAACCTCTCTAGGTAGACAGTATACATACCATTTACGGTGAATTTGCCGTCTGTAACCCAGTAAGGTAGGAATCCTTCAGTGTCAGTGCCCTCATGCTTGAAAACCAATTTCCCTGCATCAACATCCGCTTGAGTCCACTGGAATATGGGACTTGACAAAGAAATGGTGCGATCGTAGATATTTCCAATTCCACTCCCACCCGCTCCAGATGCTGGGTTTCCTTTGGTCGAATATTTCAGAGCTGCTCGGTCGGAATCCCAGTCCTCGTCCACATAATTCAAAATATCACGACTTAGCCTTCTCATTCCACCACTAACCACGTTTACCGAGAGGGTTGCTGAAGGTGCTCGTTTTGGGGGATGATTGTTTACCCCTTTTACAATTATATCGAGCTGGCAAGCGTACATAAAATTGGCATCAGCATTCCACGCGACAAGCTCAATCTTATCACGAGGTGTTTCTGAACCATCATGACGATAAAATATTCTCGCCTTCTCCAAGTCCAGTGAGGAAAATCTGTCGATAAGGTAATGAGAGGTTATGGAGGAGTGTGAGTTAAGTGAAGTGAATGATGGAGATAGGCGGATCGACTCGCGTTCCTTCTCTAAAACACCAAATGATGGTCCTGACGTGATGTTAAAGTAGACTGGTTGTTCATCCGAAGAGCTGCCGGCAATCCGAATGCGAAGAATCTTTGATGAGATCGAGTCCTTCCCACCTTCCATTACAATGAGTGGCTTGAGTGTGACTGAGCTAGGCTTTTTTCTCGTGAAATGATGAATGTCGCAACGGAATGGGCCTGACGTCAGTGTCACTTCCAAGTGGGATGTTGACACGTTGAAAAGGAACCAATCCGTCATTGGGGAAAACGGGGTCAGCTTGAACGAGTAAAAAACTCTTTTGGCAACCAAGTCTGCTTGAGTGAATGAGAGAGCTGGAGATGAGCCCAGAGTCAATGAGTTGGTGGGAGCTTGTGTACGAAATTGCAAAAAACCAAAACGTGGAGCATCCACGATGATGTATCTGATTGCTTGATCTGATATGGAGAGAGGGAATGTGCGATACTGAAGCGATCTTGAGGAGATTGGTGTGTCAGTTGTCCCATTCAAGCTGAGAGTGTTCGAGCCGGATTGTTCCAGGCGGAGTGACACGATCCGGAGACGAAACCGGAATTCAGAAGGCACTTTCGTTTCTGATAAGGAAACATGGAATGTGAACTCGTCTTCTGTAGGCATGTCACTGTAATACAAAGGAAACAACACAATAATAATATCAATTTTTTTCTCCAGCAGCAGTACAATATTTTTTTCTAGAATTGCTCACAACGCATTTTCGTACCCGTTCATATTTATGGCCAGTAGCCATTTTGCCTCAAACAATCTTTGATTTTATATATACCTTGTTCATTCTACAGATAACTTGGATTCATAATAAGTTAACATACTACATGACTCCATAAATCCAAATGGGTGAAAATCAATACCTAGTACAAAGCATGGTACTCTACTGACCTCGTTTCCAAATTTCTTTGATCCCAGGAAACTATTGTTTAAGTTTACCCCTCTCATACTTTACTCACAGCGATACATACACATAACATTTAGTACGTGAAACAGAGAGAGTGAACATCATTTGTATCCAAAATAGGCTAAAAGTCAAGTAAATGTTTTTACTGTTAATGTGATGGTTATCGCCTGTAAAATAATAACAATAGTCGAGTATCATGTAGCACAAACGATGGTCTATATATAAGAGTAGGTAGAAATGTATCTGGTTTGTGCCAAAGCGTGCACTACTAGCTACCTCGGAAAATATCAACGTGCTACAAAAGCATGTTTGAGTTCAATGTAAATACCAGTCTAGTTTCCGTAATTTCGCTTGGCTTGCAACAGATGCTGTGCCATATACATATATATTCTTATGACACTATTATCTGCATTCACATTTCAAATGATGAAGTGTACGTGACATGATGTTTCAAATAGAGCAATTTGTATGTAGGTCTTTAAGCGATGAGCATGCTATGCGAAATGTATGTATATAGCCATGAAAATGTTAGTTTGTTTTTCACAAGAAACTACACAACAATAAAAACAGTAGGAGAAAACTGGAAATAGTCCAGTAGTGAAAGTACGGAGAAAGGCATTCATACAAAGTTGTCGTGTAGTCTGAAAATACTAAACCATAACAAAAGGCAGAAAAATAACTGGCAAACTGGCGGTGCTACTGTCGGCTTTTTGTGCACTGTCAACTGTTGTCCCACTTACTACAAGGGTACACATAACACAGTAACCGCGTCCACAGTCCACATACAGAGAGACAGTATTGTTTGCTTGGAAAAGAATGAAAAGAACGTGTTTGGTTGTTATTATTATTATATTTTGTGTACTTGCCTTGGTCTCTGCAACAAATAACGAAGACGGCCGCCCTGTAAATCTAATTGTGTGAAATGGTCTGCACTCGCCCATTGCCCGTTTGTTCGACGAAGTTGCAAAATGCCAGCTTTTGGAGGTGACACAACATGGTATTCCACAACGAGCCCTTGTTCTGCTGCATTCGACGTGAAGCTGAGATTAGAGTTGCTGATAAGTGCAGCTGTGCCCATCACGTTGGCCACTTCAAGTCCAGTGTTCACTTCTGGCGCGATGCGTAAAGAGAAAGTCTCGATTCTCAACACAGCCGTTTGTGATATGCTGCTGCCATCCGTCACCTTTAGGGCCATTTTTGAGCTGGATAGTCCTTGATCCACGTACCTTAAAAAGGATACACAGCAAATTTATATATATATAACATATTTAACAATGAAATCTTTCCTAGGCGTGCCTGATGATTGGAGCGAAGGCGGTTGAAATGACATGACATGTGAAAGTCCAGCAATTTTCATTTCTATTTTTTAGGTGTGGACTTGTTTGGACGCATTGATAAGAAAAAAAGGGCACGTGTCGTTTAGTCCCGTTGAAGCGAACGTGTCTAATTTATAACTCATGCAATTACTTTTTACTAACATAATTTTTATGAATCCCATAAGACTTTGCTTTTATCAATACACATCAACTAATTCATAAAAAGTAATAATAATTTTGAAAATGGTTCTTTTGCAAAGATGATTATTCGCTCCTCTTATATTATACTTAAGTCTGTGTCAAACTTTGCCACATTTTGTTCTCCCCAAAGTGCAATAAAACCAGTGCCAGTAAAAGCGGCAAAGGCACATAAGAGCAGCCTCCAATGAAGAAAGCTCTAAAAACTTTCCCAACTTTGTTCTTTCTCCCACCATCCCATAGTTTCATGCAAAAAAGATGCAGATATCTATAGTTCTGAGAATCTTTGCAAAATATAGCACAGCTTTATAACATTTTGAGTGTCCATATATAAAGATAATGATGATATGATATGAGAAGTGCTATGAATCCATAATGATATGATAACCTATAAAAATTGCGCACGTATTACTGTAACTATTCATTTTTTATGACTATCATCTTATGATATTATTATCTTGATGATCATATAATTCCCATCATTATCATAATAACATGAATAAAATAAGTTCACATCAGTCTCTCTTTTTGCTTTCTCTTCTTTTCACCCTTCTTCTCTCTTCTGAAACCAAAACATGTGTATGCAAAAATATTTTATTCTCAGTGAAACCAGACGCAGACACAGAAGACAACTGAAACAAAGTTTTTAGTGTAAATTTTCTATGAGCTTCATTCAACTAACCAGAGCAGAAGAACAGAGAAAGTGAGAGGCCCTATAGGGACAAGAGCCCTTTTAGTCAGTGTATCTGTCTGAAGAGCAAGTTTACACAACATATCTTCAAATATTACACAGTACATAAAGTACCAGCACATATTAAAGTTATAAAAACGGAATGAGAGAGTTAGTAGCAGCGTGAATTCGTTGGTGTTGGAGAAAAGAGAAAACACACTGCAAAGAAAAAGACTACAGGTTCTCAGACTTTTGTTACGTTTTTGCGAGAAATATATATTATACATATATAAATACACAGGTTTGGGCTCTAGAGACCTTAATCCCGGTTGATTTGCGACTTGATTCGCTCCCATGGCTCACAAAAATATCTTTACAACTTACAACAAGACGGTTTAGGTTTCTGGTTTTGTAGGCTCCCAAAAAACTTCAGACAACAAGCTTTGTATTCTTGTTCTTGTGGTGTTGTTGCGACTGCACTTACTAAGCTATGGCGAGCCTTCCTACCTACGTATCTGTGCCTTACCGTTTGCATGCATAGGTACCTACGCCTACACGACATAAAACACACGTACACATCTTACTAACCATGAAACACCAAAATATTCTCATTCCTATTGTGTGTATGACATGTAACTCGAGAAACAGCGTAAACTAGACCAAAAGCTTGGGCTTCACTTGGTTCACGAATTCCAAACCAGATTTTAAAATTATGCCTTAGCTACTTACGTTCCATTCGCTTTACGGAAATGAGCCCTTTTCATTTCATTGTACTTAAGTATACAATGGCATTAAAGCTATTTTCGCCTACAGTCTTCTTGGAGCTGTGCATTATATTGTTATTTAAGTACAAAGATCTCTGGTAATGTAATACCATCATGTGATGTTTAGAACACTCATTCACCAGCCATTAGACTTATGTTCAACGTTGTATAGTAGCTCATAACGAATGGAGAAAGCGAAGGAGTTTTAAAAAGGATTCAAAATGTACATTATATTATGCGATACATCGTGCGAGATGCGTCAGCCCGCCCTAATACTTTTCCCTGGTCTTTGGTAAGTACACAAAATGTCTTTATATTATTAAGTGTTGCTTCATATATTCCTTCTTTAGCGAAAATGGTGATGCTTGTCAGGTGTACAGGTATTTTTACTTGTTGTTGCCCATTTTTTAAAAGCGAAAGAATTAATCTAGAAAGTACGACAAATAGTTAATGGAAAAAATCTCTGTGTTACTTGCCCAGAACATTTTCTGAAATCTGTTGACTTTTTTTGCTTAATATTTTCGTACACAAAGATTCATTTCAACCTGCAAATAAGCTCAACCTTTAGTCAGTATCGTTGTTTGAACGTATAATGGTAATATTACTTTGTGTATTTTCTCATTTTGACATTCCAGAATGGATACTTATTTTAAAATATGATATTGTGACACGAAGAAGCATTATAGAGTAAAAAATGACGTCAATACTTTAGCCTTTTTTATGAAAATCTGATAAAGCTGCAGATGTTAAAATGACAATAAGACCAGTCATGAATCGTACAATGCTCGTCCCTAGGTTTTATGGATGTGTTTGGTTTATCTGCTGCGTAATAAACATTAGTAATAGCAGTAAGACATTGCATGCATTTGACATATTGATGAAAGTGTTATTATGTATTTTTGTATGTATGTTTTATTGTATATGTATGTAGTTTGGTTGAGTTTTGTTGGTTTGGTGG
>JAQFXM010002910.1:0-22451 GCA_034693345.1 Entomobrya multifasciata
CATAATACACATCAAGGTATTAACTAATCACTTAAGTACCTAACAAAAAGTTAATTAATATTGTTTTAGTACTACTCCTACACATAAAACCTTATATAAATAGTCTTGCATTACGCAAACACACAAGACGAATCTTTTGTTTGTGCCATTTTTCTTACTTTCTTTTCCTTTAAACAGTTTCCCTTGAAGCAAGTTTGTTCATTAATTATTCGTAAACCTGCATGAATTTTTCGCTCACTCCAGAGCTATAAAAATGTTCATTTTAATATAACAGACGCATTTATCTTTTTCATGTCTCAGGTAAGGTAGCATCTCTCACTTCTTTTATCTTTCATGTGAGAGTTACATGTAGATAATATTCTACCTCATCTTGAGAAGAATTAGGTACATATCTACATCCATACTTAATGTTGGACAAGGAACAAGGAAAAGGTTGGACTTTTACTTTTCACTGGTGATTTGCTGGTGGTCTGGTGACTGGTGAGTACCTGCTACCTCTGCCCACACGGCAATCAAAGGAGAAAGTTAGTGAAAAAGAATACAATGAAACTTATTGTGAACAACCACTTTGGTCATACATGTATGGCTAGTTGGACATTTTATAGATTTCTTCTGGAGAGAAAAGAAATAAAGACCATCCCTTTCATCTCTTGACATTTCCAATTTGACACACCAAAACAGAAAGCATCACCAAGATATTATTTTTTATCTTGTTTCCCTATTTTATGCCAAGTATTCAGTTTTTCCTTTTTTGAAATAATGGCAAGTATCTTTATGCCTTTTCCCTGTCAGTGACTTTTTCCAAGAGAAATTCTTTCTAAACAGAACAAAAGTATCAAAAAGTATCTCTAATATTTTATATTACTCAAATACTTCAGTTGACGTATTATTTTATTATACTTTTCTTGATACAAAGGAAATAGGCCAATCCTGTCATCATCATCAGGTATGATTTTTCATACAAGTTCCATTAGAGCTTTTATTTAGCCTTTTTAGAAATTGAATGTTTTATTACAAGACACATATAATTTTTCTGAAATGTATACTACATAATATTATGCACATGGCTTAAAGACTAAGTGAACGCGTTCTCTAGAAGAGTTATTATAGCTGTATCATATTTTTTGTTTATTAAAAGCTGATAGTATTTTTGACTTGTGGTAAAAACCTTAAATAAAAACGGGATGGAATATCAATGTATGTATTTCATAACCACATGATAATGATAAATGTGTGAAGATAAAATTGCATGCATATAGTGTTCCATGTACATGACATGTTGGCAGACGAAAAAAATCTTTTTTATTGTGTTTGTAATGTCCTTGAGATTTCAGCATTTTTGCTGAATTGAATGAGAAAAACGGAGTTGAGTTAGAGAGTGTTTAACAAGCTTTTACCGTGGACTTTTCTACATTTATATTCGTCTCGTCTACATTCTGTGCATACAATTTATTTGAGTAGTGCACTGCTCTGAATTTGGATATATTTTTTTATTCCATCTAGCATGCTAACTTTCCAGAGAGTACACTAACTGGCATTCCTTGGAACATTTTCTTATTTTTATACAAGATGTTTGATGGTTATAGTTATTACAATTTACAATGTAGCCTTACACACATTTATTGCATTCATAATTCACGATAGCCGGTGAAGGTTTCTCTTGTCATGGTCGTTTTTTAAACTGTTTTATGGTTCACATTATTTTAACCATGTTACCAGCTGCCTGTCGGATTTAAAACGATAGAAGCTTTTTAGCTGCTTGCTGCGATTTTCAATAAAAAAACTGTTGCTCACAATCAAATTGATTCAAATCATTGGAATTGAAATGGAAAACTTGTTATTTTACATATTGGAAATGTAAGTGGAAGTAGACATCTGCTAGCTCCCAAAATCACATAACAAAGTTGCCTAGAATTTGCAGAGGGAGTCCATTACGATACCTGAGAGCATATTATTTTCTCGAGAACGTGAGTAACGCTTACAAAAACACAATCCAATGGAGCATTAAACTGTGAAAGGTTTTGAGATACGCAGTCAGGGACAGGCCAACTTTTTCTTTACTAACTGTTATGCATGAGTACTACACAAGCTATACATCCATAAACGAGCGGTGGTACACAACCAGCCAAGTCATTTAAACAACTTTTTGATATCTCCTCAGGGAAATTCGCTGTAAAAGAAGGGTATCGTATCTCAACCGACTTTGGAAGAAGGCAGGTGGCCATCATCATCATAATAGGAGGATAGACAAGGTAAAAAGAAAAGTTGAATGGGTGAATAGTCACTAAAACGGAAAGCGAACAGCTAAACAACTAAGTGAAACAACAAAGGAGAAAGGAATCCTAATTTTGAAATGAAATGCTGAGGGAACGAATATATTATGTATCTATATTTACATCCATACATGCGTATATAGTATGTATGTACTATACATTAAATGCATTGGTTGTGGTTTGTATTTTTTTAACAAGTGAAAGTACTGCAAGTCATGTGCAACCTTATTAAATATACCAGATGGCTGTATGTTTTAAAGAATTTGGGCTTGGCTTGATTTTGTACAAAAAAGTACAATATTTTCCCAAATATTTCACGTGCTTTTCTATTTATTGTCTGTTAGCTTTTCCACTGAACTGACAGAAAACAGTTCCACTGTCTGGCAGATTGACTTAAGGAAAATTTAACTTTGACGGGTTTGGTTTTGGTTTGATATTCTCTGAACTCTGCTCGTTTTCAATTTTCCATGAAAGCTACTAAAATGGGAAATCATTAGCCGTATTATATTGAACATTCCATTTTTTTTCAATATCTACAGTAAAAACAGGCCACGGTTATTTTTACTATCCATCTATGCATCTAGTTTTGTGCCACGCCACGCAATTGATTCATGATGATGATGTGTAGTCTGATAGCAATATGTTGTTGATGGCGTTGTCGAGTTTGGAGAAAGGGCCGACTGTGATTTAGAGTGCCACTTCATGTTCATATTTCATTTTCATATCTGAGTCAATCGGAACATGTATCTTTCGTCACACAGACAGAGAAATGCATTGGACTTTTGAAAGCATATTTTTCAAATAAGTTCAAATCAAATCAAAAAATGATATTTTGATTGCTTTCAAGTATAATGACGTGCATAGGTACATTCATATTCGTAACCCTTTGCCATTTATGTTACATGTACATGGCAGAATTACCAGTTATATGACTTCGAGATTAGAAATAGTGAATATAAATTCATGACTAGATGTTGAAAGCCATAAAAAACTCTGGTAAAAAAGGGTAATATAGTTTTCTTCAAAACGACTTCAACTTTCTCTTGTGTTATTCGGGTCAATGTTTATGACAAGTCTGCAGAGCTACTATTCAATTCAAAGTACATAGGTAATAGTTCATTAGCAAAATACTTTTATATTCACACCAGAGATTTTTTAATAAAACATTCTTTCATTTCATTCCAAAGAGAAATCAGAAGAGTGCCCGAAACGAAATCTAGAGACTTTTGCAAATAACAAATTTTAAAACCCCTGTGGTTTTTTCCTACAAAATATATTAACTCTACGCTAGTAATAATGTACTGCAATGCAGTTTGATCAGAAGTAGACTGGAACAAACTACAAAACTACTAGCATGGTTTGATAGTGCGTCGAATTGAAAATTGAAATTAGGAAGACAAAATCAATATAAAACCCTTTCAGTTCAGCAGCAACCAAAAAGTATAGATAAAAATCCTAAATTTTGGATACATACATATTTGTATGTTTATATGTTCATATGAAAATAAATTTCTAATACTGCATATTTCATGCCAATTTGCGATTTTCCTATGCATTTTATTACCTGCATAGACGATCAACATAAGTGTGTATATATTATATATACTTTACATATGCTTTCCATGTTCAACTCACTTCTTAGTGATTACCAAAATCATTGAATTCTATATACAGCCTACTATAAGAGTTTTGAAAACTAACTTTCTTTCTTTCAGATTCAGAGATTTCTTATGGGATTTGATTCAGAATTTATTTGGATGAAAAAAATGTAGAGAACAACAGATACTACTTTAGTTTTTTAAGCTGTGATGATGATGAGCAAGAACACTACACAATCTACTGACATCATGAACAGGTCTTTAGGTTTTCTCTCATACTTACTTTAATACTATGCTTTTTAAAAGATAAACCTGGACTTGCACTGTGGGACCAGGAAAGAATAAAAAACTTATTTTTAGTCTGAAAAATCCTTCAGCTATTATCTGTTTAAGGTGAAGGGGAAAAAAAGAAAATAGCCGAGCCGAGTGAATAGCAAGTCGGAATAATGGTTTTGTATGAGTTCATGGGAAGCATCCTTGAAGATTTTTTAAATACAAGAAATAAAATGAAGAGTGGAGTATATAACACATTATGAATACACTGCTACCAGAGTTTCTAAAAAAAATGCTTACATACAATTAAGCATTAAAGCATTTCTTTTTACAAGTAGTAATACGAAGTAAGTAAAAAAGTAATTCAAGTAGCAGAGGGAGAGAAAGAGTATATAAGAGAGTTAATAAACAACAAAACAGTTTCTCTGTTTTGGAGAAAGGAAAAATGTAAAGAATTATGGCATTTGTACAAAAGTCTAAAAAGAATTTGGCCCTGAAGTAAAGCTGCTTACATTTCTTCCTCATTCTTTCTTTTGTTATGATTCCTGTTTTATGCTGAAAGCTACGCCTTTGCAAGGTTCGCAAGAGGAAATTTCCTTATAATAGCCATATAATGTAGCAGCTTAAAAGATTTGATTAAATGGGACACTAAAATTTAACTAATGCGAGTGGATTTGATTACATTACAAGGCTAACTAGAAAGCAAATTGATATTTTTTATGTTACCTTTCCCCTTGTCCACCGCGTACATAATATCCGTTGGAGGGAATGTTGGCACTTGAACTTTAATAATTTTCTTCTCCTTTCGCGTCCCACCTGACCCGACTCCATTTTTCATACCTAATATTTTTCGCTGTAAATCATCTGGAAGCTGAAATGAAACAAAAAATGGGAGTGTTATTCAAAAAAAGTGACCATTATCTTGCTATGATCTACTAAACCAGCGGATTGGCTGTGCTTATCCGAACAGACACTTTAATTTCCTTTTCGATTTTATCATATCACTTATATAAAGATAGTCATGTTCAAGTTTATCATCATGATGAACTATGTATGTATGTTGATGTATGTTGCCGTATCGCAAGTACCATTTCCGCTTACCGTTTCGATTTTTGGAGAGATGAAATTGGAAGGCTTGCATTGTAAAAGTTGTATCACGACATTTATGTCATTTCGGTATCGATCCTGTAAATAATATCAAATATCAAATTATTTTCATCGAAAACTCTACAGAAAGATGGCTCACAATAATAACCTCACAAAAATGATAAAAAAGAGAGTGAATAACTTTATTCTATCATGTCTCATGTATCTTCCAACAATCTTATATGATTTCCTTGCAGTGCAGATTACAGACAACATGAAAGGACAATGTATTTTGTCATGTTGAAAAAATGGGGAAATGGGGAACAGTGACAGGTAGAATTCTGTTTCATACATGCTTCAAAAGAAAAATGTACGATGTTGTTTGTACAATATATCACATAGAATAGTTTAAAAAAAGAATAATTCGCTTTTAGACTTTTTCTTTTAATAAGAACAACTCAATTAGAATAATTATCTTTAGAATAGTGTGATTTATAACACCTTTATGTCACCCTCTGCCCAAACATGCAAAATTTAAAAAGTAAATTCCTAGTGAATGAAATGTTCTGGAAGCTATAGTTTATATAGTAAATATCTGTCATCTTTCATTGTCTAGTAAATAAAATCATTGTCTTGAACTCTCAAATTTTTCCAATGAATTACATGAAAATAATTTCGAATGTAATATTTTTAAAATTATGTTCTCAGCTACTTGGGCGTCCTTATTTATTTTACATTTCATTTAGTAAATCTAGATCATCATAGATTAAACAAAACTGGATTGACGAATGTAATAATAGGATAAGATACATAGATTATAATGTAAATTTGAAATGAACAAGAGTCTGAAGAGTCAGGGTAGAACAAAGTATAAGGTTGGAATAACTTATTAGATTAATCCATCCCAATTACTGTATATGTTTAAATGTAGCCAATCATTTAATAATGCTGCAAAACGTTTCTTTTTTTCTAAATGATTTAAACGCTGCATATAGGTATGTGCTAAAATTGTATGTAACGTAAAAACTTTTTTGTTAAATTACATTTTCATCAGCAAGCTGATGAATGTACAGCCGAGCATCAACCAGTCTTTGTGTCAAGTCCTGAATTTGTTCCGACAACCCGGATGTTTCTGCATGATGCTTCTCAGCCAGCTTGAGCAGTTTGTCTTCCAAAGTTTGATTTAGCTTTTGTAATTTCTCGTTCGCTTCCAGCAGTCTGTTCCAAAAAAACAAAAACGTGCAAAGAAAACAAGTTTATTTTTGAACACAAAATGCAACATATGGAATTCTGCAGAGCGATGATAATGATGATCATGTTCAATGTATGAAACTTGTAAGAGGAAAAGTTTAAACTTAAAAATTTGCAACTTTCTGCAACAATGTTTGTCGAGAAAGAATTCATGATTTTTAGCATTTTCACCAAGCAAATGCATTTTCAACAAAATGCATGTTAACTCAGGCATGTATGCTGTATTGCTGTATGCATGTACGTATTTTAGTAGACAGACATTCATCTGGGAAAAGCTTACCTATCATATTTATCCTGCCAGGGATCGACCAGTACCACCAGTTGTTCTTCCATTAATTAAAACTGCAAAGTAACTTCACAGTTGACGATGATGAAGAAGGCAGATGCTTTTATCCTTCTCGTTTGCTTTATTTTGGTGCAAAACTTTTTGTTCATCTGAACTGATTGTGATTGAGAACCGACTTTCCCATGCCGTCGTTGTGAAATGCGACTCTTGTTTTAATTTCTTTCTCTTGAAATTAATTTCTGCAAATGCCGGACATTCTTGTAAATTGTGTTTGTGAGCGTCAATGATGATGCGGTTTTAAAATCAATTTGGTTAAAAGCGTATTGATTTTGTGTCGATGATTTACACTCGCTTTTGTTGAAGTGCCTTTGAAACAAATGCTTGTGCGATTAGTCATCCAGGAAGGACATGCGCGTGTGTAGTTGTTCGTTTGGTAATAAACTGTAAATCTGTGGTTGACTTTGCTGTGCGTAGATAAGTGTAATTTCTCCAAAATGATATTTTTTCAAGTTATTTTGGCATTTGATTTTCAATTTTCAAGGAAAGCCCTGCTGGTAGTGTAATTTTACTTCTTTATTGCGCTTCTTTTTTTATATTTCTTTCGTTGTATTTGTCTTGTCTTTCAAATTATCTCTGTCTAAATATTGCTCAACAAGTACAAACACAGTTTGTGTACAAAATAGTAAAAATAAATAATGTCTACTTGTCTAAAAAATGGGTAGCAGTAATGGAGAAAGCGCTATTTAATGTCTACACACTTCATGTTTACAAATATGCGTGTTTTGACCTTATCTGACTTTTTAGCTTTCATCATTTAGTTTTTTTTTGGAAAACCACACTTTCATTTGGTACATCATACCAAGTTCCAGTTTACTGACTTTGCTTACAATGTGACCTTTAACAAAACTCCCATTTTCACGCACTTTCTATCACAGGAACCACAACCACCTCCTTTCCTCACCTTTCTACTTTCATAACTATCATCCGTAACAGAAAATACCCCACAGATATTATAATGTGTCACACATCATTACACACTAGTTAATGGGATATTGGTAGAACTTGGAAACTTGGCTTTAGTACAAAAACGTATTACAGGCAATCAAAGAGACAGGTTAACCGAAAATGATGATTAAATGAGCGTGAATACTTAACCTAATCTTTGCTCTCAGCAAACCAAATAGCTTATGATCTAGTCAAAATTCTCAAAAAATGAAAGTTATAACTTAATTTTCACTTTGTTTCCTATTGCCAATTTTCTAATGTAATTTTTTTTCAAACTTGTCAATTTTGTCCTTCTACAATAGTCAAATGACTAGCTAAAAATAATGTTTACAATGTTATCTTTTAGCTCTCACATGTTTTCCACTTTCACCAATCCAGTCTCTTCAAGTCACTGATACAATTAACACCACAGCCAAAAACTTTAACGAACCTTCATTTCATTATCAATCCATCACGATCACACAATAAGTAATTTATTTATCCTAACACGAGAGGCGAAAGTATTACTTTTCTCTACATCATCTTCATCACACATAGAATACAGACTACAACAGACACACATTCACCACACCAGAGAGAGATAATACCATCTTTCAAGCTAAAGAGAAAGGAAGGATACTATTAACATGACTCACTGTGAGTGACTGAAAAACAGGAGTGTATAATACCTTCTTTTAGTTCTCTTCGGTTTCACTCCTTTTTTCTCTCTCAGCTTTTTTCTCTCCCTCTTTTTATTCTTCTATTGCTTTCCATTATTCCATGATTTTTCCAGCCTGTCACACTCATGCTTTACCTACCATTACCACTATCACCACAATAAGCAGTTCGTCCTGTACACACATATAGTATTCTTTCTTGCATTATTACATGAGGAGAATCATAATAATAATAACACTAAAAGCATAGTACATACAAGTATCTCTGTGCAGAAAATAAAAAAACTTTTTTTCAAGGGATCGTCTCTGTTTTGTTGTGTAATGGAGTAAAATGAGTGCTGGCGATGTTTTCCATTTTGACTTGAGAATTGACTATGCAAGCATGGAGGGGGAACTTTTTTTTCTTTTTAAAGAGAGAAAAAAAGCAATGTTGAATGTGTATAATAAATACAGACACAGAGAGCAACGTTGTAAAGCATGTAAGAATGCTTTTTCTTAAAGGGTTTACATTACAATTTTTACTATTTTCTGACTGCGATAGTAATATGCACTCATCGTCATCAAGCTACACTCTTATGCCTTAACCGTATAATTCTTATTTTGCCATTCGATATATTACACACTTTCTTTTCCCTTCTTATAAAATTCTCTTTGGATAGATGGAAATGAAAGTGGGAACTCGTGGCTTGCTTGGGGAGAGAGCATAAGATATTCTAACTGGATATATTTCACTTTCTGCTGCACGAATAAAGTACATATGAATGGATTGATGCATACTTCTTCTCTTTTTTTACTATTAAACTTACTTGCAACGTAAACCACCACCGCCACTACTACCACTAAAACTGCTCGCTGCTCTGCTTCAATTTATTTTCTCCAACTCTCCAGCCAGCAGAAGAGGTCCACCACCACCACCGCCACTACCACCACCACTTTCAAAAAGTACTCCACTTAATATATATGTACTGTGCATGCTGTCGTGCCAGTGCCGCTGTTTTTGTGATGTAAGGTTATCTTCCTCCAAAACACCCATTCCTAATTCTCATATAGGACTACTAAATACATGTGTACATACACGGACACGCAAGCTTAATAATATACAAAGTAAGCAGCACCAAAATGTAAAAGTATCTAAAAGTTCAAAAAGAAAGGGCTGTTCAGTTTGATGGTTCGTTTCGTTCCACTTCTCAAGTTTCTCTTTTCTTTTTGCCTTGCTCCGTTCCATAGTTTTCCTATTCTGTTTGAGTTCCAATCACAACACCATCACATATCCATACATTTTATTTTCCCTGTATTTCCTTATTGAATACATGCATGAATGAGTAGTTCACTGCGTACATTCATTTCTAAAATACATATTCATGCAAAAACCAAGGCAGTAAAAGCATGAGACTATGAGACGTTCGTTCAGTTTCAGAAAAATATATATACCTTTGTGGCAGTTGTTTTTAATGCGCCGAAGGAAAGGCAAAGTCGGCTTTACTCATGCCGATACGATGATTCCACACTTAAAATTCCGTATTATGTTATGTTTATGCTCTCTCTCCCTCATTCTTCTTCTTCTCATGTAGCAGCAGTTGTAACAAAAACTGGAAGAAGTGAAATGAAAGCTCGCTCGTTCGCATCGCTCTCTCTCTCTCTCTCTCTCGCACACACAAGGATATTTTATATGACACGGTTAAAACGGCATGTAGTATCCATAGACAGCTCCAAACTATCTACATTTCAGACACTCTCATGATAATAACAACACAAGTAAAAGAAACGGATAAATGGTTATGTGTTTAGGTATATGTCATATATAACCATTTTATATGTATCATTGTGTGTTTACTACGTTTACGTCAAAATGTACATAGAGTCAAGTCAATGGCTGTGTGTGTGTGTGTGCTTGGTACTCATTCTTTCTTATCAAACTTGTCTCCTTTCTTTTCTCTATCCCTTCCAATTGCCTCCTTCCACCAGCTTCCAAAATCCATTCATCTACCAACACACACACACGCTACTACTTTTCATCTAGCTTTTTCCTTCTTATGGTCATGTACGTGTGTCTTCTTTTGCTTGTGTGTGTGTGTGGAGATAAAACCCACAAAAAAAGCAGATGAGATTATTGGTTTGGATGGTTGCGTTTCCTCTTCGTGTGCCTCATTCTTCTTTTCGCCTCTGTACATTTTACATGGAATCTTTCTGTTAAACTGAAAGACTAGTCTTGAATGCATGCAACATTTGTTAGTGGAAAAGATAATAGTTCGTCTTTCCTACTTTTTTAGGTTTGTTATATGGATTGGATGTTGATGTTGGATGCATCTTTCTCTTTTTTCTCTTTCTTGTCATCTTGTAATAGTGGCACATGAACATGCAGTCAAAAGTAAAGTCAGCTCAGCGGCGATGGGATACTAGTGTGCGGTGGTGGTTGGTTGGTAATACAAGAAGAAAGTAAATATAAGGTTGGTTGGTTTGCAAGTTGTAAGACAAGGAGACAATCCAAACCAACGAAAAAAACGGATGGCAGGGTTGAGGATGAAAAACACAAAAGAACGATAAATTACTACGTGTGTAGCAAATCATTATGTGTTTTAGTAGATTGTGTAAGAAGAACACATACATAAACTCACTCGGATCCCATAGCTTTTTCCTATTTGTTCGCTTTGAAAGTTAGATAAGAGAAAAGAAGAGACGAGGAAGACGCTTAAGTTGAAGAAGAGAAAAAAGTAAAAGATTTACTTTTTATTTTCGATGAGAATCCGAGAAATGTATAGAAAGTTGTAGTAGAATTTGTGTTTTTTTCTATTACATTTGGCATGATTATCATGCTTTCTCTGTACCAACTAAGGTTTAATTTGCTTGCGTAGGATGATCCTGTGTGATGGCATTCTGCAATGTGTGTGCACACACATGGATTATTTGATGCCATCTTTTTTCTCTTTATGAGGTGAATGGAGTGAAAGTTGGGGAAAGGCTAATCGTTAGTTATGAACGTTCAGCAGAATGAGCTGCGTATGTATGATAAAATGTTAGTTTTCTGAAAAGGAATTTCTGTGTCGGTGATGACGATTTCTTTGAAAGTTACGTCGTGGTCGTGGCATGGCATAGGTTAGATATGAAAAGAATGCAATCTCATTAGATTCTCTCTATGACCGAGCACCGCTTTTTCTTTGGATGCTTATTGTTGCTTTGGTGGAATAATGATGATGCATTGTGTATGAATGATTGTAATAAGGACATTGCAAATGTAGAGCATAGCGAACGACAAGAAATTATTGTCGATTGACGTATTTCATGTCATTAGCAATCCTCAAGTAAATATTTTTTGGTTATCGTAACGTTTTTTTTTTCTTTTTTGCATTGTAAGCAACTTTTTTTTACATGGCCGTCTTTAAACTTTTGTATGAACTTTTGTGATTCAATGACATCCTTGAGGAATATACTGGTCTTTTTACTTACTTTCCACCTTTCTGTAATTTTTCGTTCATTTTCCGTAGATTTATAATGTCCAGCAGTTTCTGGGGTTTATGAATCAAGAAATGTTTCTATTAGCTTACCTGCACCTAGTTTAATTTGTCTTTCTTGTTGATAATCAACATTAAAAGCGCCCAAGCTAAAACCGTCCAGGTTTATTTTTAGCTTTTACAGCTACGACCATTAACGTCATCAGTCATCATCATCATAAAACAAAGTCATGATAATGATAAGATATTATTTCCAAATGCATATGTTCCGCAACCTCAAGAATAGTAAAAGAAGCACATGACATGCACAACGAATAGACGTAACGTAGTGCTGCGATTTGTTATGATTTTGTCTACGTTGCGTTACCCGTTGTTTTGCAAGTTGATTGACTTGGATTGCGACTACACATAACATGTCAGGAAAAAGGCGACCTAGAAAAGGGTTAGAATCAAGTGTAAAGAATTCTTTGCAAAATTCCTGGAGGGAGATATATATCTGTGGTATGGTATAGTATGCACATATGCAGCGTAGAGAAAACACACATACATATTGTAGTCTATCATGTAACATTATATTCCAGTCAACAAAGAGAGGAAAAGAGTTTTTTTATTGTTTCATAATGCTGTCTTAAGCCATATTTTCAAGTTATTTACTCTGATGATGTTGACGAGAATGATGGTGATGTGAGATGTGATTGTGACTCTATTACTCTGAAAATGGAACAAAGTACTGCCAAGTAATGGAAAAAGTGCTTGAATCTTTCACAACATCGTCCCACGCCCTACTAACACGTTATATGGAAAACCTTACTATTATGAACCACAGAGAGATACATGATATCATTTTATGAAAGATATGATAAAGTCTGCTATATTTTCTCGCGTTTATACTGCGACCGTGGTTAAATTCTGGAAAAATGAATACGAAAACAATTAACCTCGAGTTTTCATACCAATGTAGGACTTTTGACATTATCATTATGTTATAACGGCTGAAACAAACTTATCACATAACAGCTACAATCCTTCCTTGCAATGTTTTATATTTTCTCATATTGACTTTGACTTGTTCTTGCTAGAAGCATGCATAAAATTTCAACTCATAATATTTTTCTCCTTTTTACTTTGTTCATCTTATCAAGAGAAAAGTCCTTCCTGATAATACCCCTGCCCTTACACACTGATGCAACACATCATAAGACAAGCTATCATCAACATCGTATCGGTATGCTTCCTTTTTTTCTTGGCAAAAAACGGCATTGAATATGGCAAGCTGGTGTAGGTAAGAAGGGCATGTGAAAGAACAAAAGCTGCTTTCACTGTGATTTTCATCCTGTGAGTCTACTGACTAGTGAGGGCTTATTACTTTCTTGTCATTGTATAAATAAATACCCATACACTTCTGCCACCAAAAGGCTTACATACTTAAAATAGATGACATCTGTTTCATAATAAATAATGTTTAGCATGAAAATGGAAAATACACGCAATAACCCTTTTCCCTCTACTCCTATTGTTTTGTATAAAATACATATATTTCTTCAGCGTAACATAATATATATTACATGGCATTTATGATTTGTACTTTGTACCTTGAAGCAAACGTGTCGTGACAAAATCTCTTGAAGAGGAAAAGAGAAAATAGGGGATTTTCCCAAGAAAAGTCGTTATCATCATGTGTTCGTGTTGGATAGGCAAAAGTAATGCAATTTTTTGATAGAGAGCTGTGTTGGTGAAACAGCCGTCGCAATTTATACTCTGAGTGAGCTGTATGAAAATTAGTCTAAAAAATTGCTACACAAATATTTATGGCACAAGGAAGTATATAACAATCTGAATTTCGGCCAAAAAGTACTAAGATTTTATTCCATGTAATATATGCATACCTACATAGGCTACATACACCCAATTCAGAATAACGAGAAAATAATATATTACGGTTGAGTTGCATTGGAAGATGTCAAACAAAAGGAAGAATAATTGTCGTATAATAAACATTAATACTTGTTAGTATTTTATTTGTTCCTTTCTTTCCAATCATGCTACCAATGCAATCCGATAGATTACATCACAACCTATTATAAACAAAGTAAAAGCACATTTTCTGTGTGTTCCTATCAAATTACACGTTTCCAGACCATTTTCTTTTGTAAGTAGTTGTTATACACAGGCTTGTTTACCCCTTTCTCCAAAGAGTGGTTATTACTTGTTACAACATCATGAAAAGTATATTATGTTGGTATTGTTTGTGGTTTTTATAACAAATTATTATTGATTTATATTTGTGTAATTGGAGAACATTGATATACTTTTCTCATGAGTTTCTTTTTCTTACATCCCATTAATTTGTATTTTCTCTCTAATTTGGGCTCTCTCTCCATCTCATCACTTCATTTGTTCCTTGTTTACTAACAACACAAGAGAGAGGGGGAAACTCCAGCAAGAAATTGATGTTTGCTGAGAGCTGCAACTTGTGATTGTGACTCTAGACTAATGCCACCGTTACTTCTACTTTTCTCTTGAATGTTATTTGATTCCTTATTCCATTCCTAGTTTCTTTTCCGGGTTTTCCTGCAAGTACGACAACGACAAGCATAAAAAGAAGCCGCATTGCATGACTGTGACATGCATCTAGAATATATTTTCCTATTTCCTCTGCTGGTATGGTGTTTTGGTGCGGTGATGCGATGCGGCGTGTGTGAATGCGTTCATTACTTACACAATACAATCATTCCTAGAAAGGCGGACCAAACCAACTGCAGGAACAAGAATTATTTTGAAAGCTGTAAGCAACCAATGACAAACAAAAGGAGAGAAAGAAAATACACACCAAAATATCATATAAAACGGGAAAAACCAAGTAAAATGGTTCAAATTGGCATCTTTGAATGTTGAATAGTTATCTCATCTTTTCTTGGAAAACCTTTGATTTTCCTTTTAAAAATTCAACTAATCTCACCCCTCCTCACAAAAAGAAGAGAAAGTCATCTTATCATTCTTCTTCCCTTCTTACGCGTCAAGTTTTCTAACTCGATTCTTTAAGAGGGAATCCCCTGAGCTGACTTTCTTGCTCATACCTAATACACCCCCTCAAAATGGAAGAACAAGAAAAAGCATTTCTCTTTGTGACATGGCGATGGTGGTGGTATCACACACCATCACACAGCCAAGTCGAGTTTTCACTGTGAGTGTACTATTTTTATTTCAGTTTCTCATTCATTCAATGCAATGCCAATAACAATATTATAAGAAGGCTAACAGGAGCAGTATGTCTTCTTATGAAACGCTCATGTCTGCCAACTGTCATTTGGTCGTTTCCTCCCTTTTCTTTTTCTCTTTTTTCTCTTTGTTCCTTCTCACGAATAAAATAGCAAACTTTTCCCATGTCGTAATCTTTGAAACAATAAGGATGACGATGAGGATGAGCTTTTTGTGAGAAGAAAGACTGCGATATGGCTTTGGTGATAGTGATTGCGAAAAGAGGCGATATGCGATGGCGATAGTCAAGTAAAAGAGACGAGTGAGTAGTGGAGTAATAGAGATCATGGTACGGTAGCAAGTGTGCTACACGACTGGCATTTTTAATCGTGTCACGTTGGGGAGATGAACAGGGAAAAAAGGAGTCTCCTCTTTTTTATGCGTGTGTCGCAACGGGAAAATACTATCATATTATAATTTTATACGCATAGTATATACTTTGATGATAGCATTTTGTATTTGGTATGTGTTCCATTCCAATTTATATAGCGGTACATGTTCTTCTCTCAAACACTTAGTTTGATGGGACAAAATAAATGTTGCAAATCCCTTTCGTTGCCCTTCGCACGAAAAAGATAAAAAAACTTAAAATATATAAATGTTCACCGCAGTTTACTACGTTTACCTTTAACACTCCCATTTTTATTTTCAATTTTTCTGTGGCCTTTTGCGGATAAAGTGTACTTCCTTCTTATCGGTTTGATGATAAATTGAAGAACATTAAATCTCATAAACATGTCTTTGTTGAGTGTAGTCGCAGTTTTATGTATTATGTTGTAATGTACCTAATGTACCTTTTGTATTTGCTTTCCAACTTTCATTCAAAAAATTAACAATGTATCAACCCGTCAGAAGCATTTACAATTCAAAATGTTTTCCTTTTCTTGTCGCATTCTTCTCTTCAGGCTTCATCCAAATTTCATTTGCTGTATCAAATGGCATACTAAATGGACGAGTTGATGTATATTTCATGGAAATGCTGGGAAACTCGCAAATGAAGAAAAGACTCTAGAATCTGGAATGAGTACATTTTCTACTTGGTTTGGTTAGTATTACTGCAGAGCAGAAAACCCTTCTTCAGAGAAAATGGAAGAATGAAAGACAAGTCCATGCTATTTTGTTCCTACTTCCCATTTGTGGGTAATTTTGCTACAAATGAAATATAAACAGAGATGATCAAATGACGAAAGCAGGCAAATGATAAGCATCCTAATAACCTAATCTGTTCGAGCAAATAAACATAAAATGCATATCTACACAACAAAATTTGGTCTATAGGCCAGGAGAACATTTCAGAGAAAGGTACTACAAACAAACCAGGTAAAAATAGTTTCCTTTTTTAAACACAGGCCAGGCCGTGAGAGAAGGAAAATTCTGAAAAAATGGAAAACTCCATACTTTCTGTGAGGTGCATTATGTACTGCTGTTGGAATATTTTGTTTCGTCAACTACCTACCACGTAATATGGCAAAGAACAAGATAATGAGGTACGTAAAAAGGTCTCAAGTTCCAAGAATACAGGATTTGGAATTTGGACATTGATGTTAGTTTTTCGTGCTACACCGAATAAAAAATATCATAAATTTTGGTATCATTCAATCGTTCGATGTATGCCGATGTACATAAATTTGAAGAAGAATAAATTTCGACATCATTGGCAATCATGTCGGCTTCGCCGTGAAAACCACATATGTAACGAGAATTGAAAAGATGATAGACAACGTAAACATGACCAAGCATTTGGATATTATACGCTTATGCAGTAAAGCCATGGATTTCTTATCGACGGAAAAAATAAAACGAACGCCTATAAAAAATTCATAAGTTTGCCTATTATCCACCACATCTGCCATAATTAACTTTGGTATATTTCTAGTTGGTTCCAAAAATACATAATATGCGTTTTCTACCATATGAAAAGTTATGATATATTCAGAACTGTTTATTTACGACCATACATTAATGAAACAGTGAGAATGATAGAAACGCCACGCTGAGTTAGCATTGATCAAAATAGCTGTATTGTGCTCGTGTACACATACATTGGCATAGAATGGCTCCTGTTTACTTTCACAACAAAAAAATATGCCGAAGAAGAAAGGTTGAAAAATTAATCATCACTTCCAAAAATGTACTTGCGATGTGATGGCTATCGAATTTGTGTTATCAATTTTTTCTGACGACTTTATAGCTTTTACGTATCCGTGTAAAATGAAACATTATATTTATAACTGAAATACGTAGTACTATACAATTCAATAATAATAACAAAGAAATCTAACTACATAAAGAAAATTGGCAACATTATACACAAATTAAAGTAATTAGATTTTGCCATTTCGCAAAACATGAATAAAACCTAATTATAATCAAAAGAGAAACCAACTATCAGCTACACGCAATTATACAACTATTTATATTACGAATTACGATACACCAACCTCCGCCCATCATCCTCTCACATCACTGACACGCAACAAGCCACTTCATATTTCACTGATCATTGATCCATTCATGCCAAGATTTGAAAAGTTACTCATTTCAAAACTTTTTTATTTGCCGATCACTGTGAAGTTTAATTATGATGATAAAACTTGAATTCCAATCCGAGGCTTCATATGTGGGACATAATATATCGACTTTAGATATTGATGAAATGGTAAAACAAATACGGAAACAACACTGGTTTTTCTCCTGTTTCTTAAATCGATTTCTTGTTATTCATTAAATTTTTAGAAAGAAACTTTTGTTTAAATTGTAACAAAACACGACGTACTAAAATGCACAGAGATACAATGAACTACTACAGTAGCATAATAATATAATAATTATTACAGAGCAGACGATTTTAAAAGAAAAACACAGCATAGATATTATTTTTTATTTTAGATTAATGGTTTGGGTGTTGGTTTTATAATGTCATGCACGACGCATGACAGATGTAGATAAATTTTGAAGATGTTATGTGTGGTCACTGCTGTAAAAGTGCTCCACTATTTTTACACATTCGATACATAGAAACAGCTATACTTTGCCACTATTGTGTTTGTGTGAATTTGATTTGGTAGGCATTGTATTTCAACTTCTGTACAGTATTAACAGTAGACCGCTACGTGCTTATTGGTTTAAACTTAACACTGCAAAAAAAGAGAACAAATTAGTCTTCAGAATCAGAATTCAGAAAATGAATGAAATTTTCGATCGAAGTGAGCTGAGAAAACTTACCAGTAATGGCTTCATTCGCAAAATACCTAACGTCCACATCTTGATCATCTTTCAACTTTTCCAAAACAGGCGTCAGCAAAGCGGTCATTGTACTAAGAACAAGTAAAGAGTAATTGAAATTAGATCACTTCAAGAAATTAAAACGTGCACTATATCTTCCTTAGAATGCTTGTTTACCTCCTATCCAAAACTGGTCCAATCTTTTGTAAAGTCTTAGCCACGTTGAATCTGACATTAGCCACTCCATCTGATGCCATCTGTGTAACTGTTGGGAGTAAATGCTTCAGTGTGATATCTTGTCCGCAAACATCAGCCAACACCTACAAAACCAAAATTATCCATGTAGAGTAACTAGCCATCGACACATGAGTTTAAAAAAATCGTTTGGTGATTTTTAAATTAAACGCAGAACTTACGTTAATACAAAACAAGCAAGTCATTCTGTGTAAATAATTGGGATCCCGGGACATCGCAACAACTTTAGGGACCACGGTATTTTCTGCCCATTCTGCTCCGAATTTCTGAACCAATTTCTTGAGGTTAAGGGTTGCAGCTTCACGAATGGCAAAAACGTGATCCACGAGCCATGTCATACAAAGTGCGTTCAATTTCTCATCAAAGAATTCCACTCCAAGTTGACCAGCGAGAAGCGGCATGTACTCAATGATTGCCAGACGGACCCTCCATTTGGTATCTTCAGCCAATTCCACTATGGCCGGCAGCAAAGACTGCGACAACTATTTGTGAGTTATGATATCAAAACTGGTGGGGACAGGAGTAAGGGGTTCGGAAAAACTGCTCTTTACTTACTTGTTGGATTCCAATAACTTCATTCACACAGTCCAGGTTTGAAATGATGTTCAACCTTACTTCAGGGCATTCGTCCTTCAATTGGGAGAGGAACAGGGGTAGTAAGTGTTCAATGGTACTGCGAAAAATAATACACGTATTGTAAAGTCACACATACTACACTGGAAACAATGCTAATTTCTACTATATCTGTATGATATGGTAGTTCAAAATAGCTAACTTATTCTTTCCGAGAATTGGGCTGAGACCCATGATCACTGAAGCCAAAGCCGACTTAACATGCTGGTTTGGATCGGCTACTAGCTCTTTCACACAGGGTAAAATTGAATTCATGATGACGGTTTCCTGAACAGAGGGATCAAGACTTTGACAGAATTCTTTCACTTTATTCGCAGCAGCGGCTCGGACCTCTGCTTCGCAGTCTTTCAGCAGAGATTGAAACGCAGGAACCAAGTCCGTCTTGGTGATTTCCGGACCAACAGCCTAAGAGGAAGAATACAAATTACACAAAATAAGAAAAAAAATACTTTAAAATTGGAACACTTTTCAAATATTTTCATAATTAATCTCAGCGTACTTTCTGCAAGTCAGTGAATTTGTCCGCCACCATGTAACGAACTCGCCAGCTTTTATCTTCCGCACACTGCCTTAATGTTGGCATTAATAGCTGTTCGGTGTCATCCTGGGCCAGGAGAGAAGCAATGCTAACGCAAGCTTCGACGGCCAAAAGTCTTACAGAGTCCTGGAATATAGCATGAATACATAATAGTTAAGTAATCTTAATCAATCGTGTTGCAAGCATACAAACAATGTGTCACTTCAAAAGACGGATTTTACCTGCTCATCCTGGGCGAGATTAACAAACATAGGTATGATATCGGATTTCAGATATTCGGGTTCCACCACCTTTGCAAGTTCACCCAATTTACTTGCAGCAGCTCGTCGTACCATTGGAGTGTCATCTTGGCAGAGGCTTCTGAAGTGACTTCGAAGATCCCCTAAATTACAAAAAATATTCATTATTATCATCACAAGATACAAACAATATCACACAACATACAGAATATTTATATTTAAATGAATCTGCTGAAGGCTACCTCTGATTGTGGTGGATACTCTAGGATAACAGACAGAAAACAGACCACAAGCTGACGTCCTAGAAGTGAACCAGTCACCGGATGCCAGTCGCTTAACTAAGGGGACAAAATGGGCTTCTAAATCAGCTACTGAATGCTGCGCAGATATCGTCCTCAAAGAATCAACGGCCTTGTCACGCACAACTGTCTCTTCAACTGTAGCCAAAGATTCCAGTGGGGCCAGAAGACAATGAACAAACTCAGGACCCCCAACTAGAGGTGTAAAGTTCCCAAGTTGCTCAGCAAGTGCCAGCAACACCTCATCCTCATCGTAGATGGTGTCTGCCAAAAACGGTATCAACTCAGACCTAGTTCTGTCCACCCCCAAAGCCAACGCAATAGTTGACAACTTCTTGATAGAGTTCAGTCGCAACTGTACAAAAGATAAGTTAAACATTTGAAATATTAACCTACCATTAACTTCTTTCTATTTAATTAGTAGTATGAACAAAATGAATATGACCTTACCTGAACATCCTCGTTTCTTAGCTCATCAATAAGTACCGCGATTGGGTACAGGGATTCATCCCCACAAGTCTCCGTTGCAGCCATTACAGTAATTTTTACTTACTTCCTTTGAAAATTAAAGAATACAAAATTATGAATCTAGCACACTGAAAAAAAGAATTTTTAAGATAACACTAGCGGACTAGCGTCTGGTTCTAAAACTACTAGTTTATTTCAACAACATCGATCATTTTATCGTTTACTATATATATTCCTATGGTTCTACTCAATAGTCAACGCTTCTAGCACCTTTTAAAAACGAAACGACATCACATTAATTAAAATTATCTACTCTACTTATCAAATTAGCTTTGATAGGCTAGCTTACGAATTAAGAACAACACAAGGTATTAACATCAACTACTCTAACTATTCAGTCCCTTAAGTAAACTCCAACTCCTAATTCCTGTAACATCCGTTACGTTACTTATATATCTACCCCTTTCTCCTTCTCATTGAATAACCAATTAACTAGAGATTTTTAAAACACCGTTTGACTTACTGATAACGAGTCACAGATGATCTGGAATTATTAACGTAGTTTTGCCAATTTTCTTCCCACTTTTGAAACTTTTTTTCTGATAATGAGATCCTCCAATTAGCACTATACTTTTCCACTAACTTCTACACTTTTTTATCTATAAAAAATCAAAAAGAAAATTTAATATTTTGAAGTTAGTGTCACACACAACAAAATAAACAAATGCACTACCACTGCTGCTGTTTGTGCAGTAGTAAAAATATATTATTTGGATAGTATAAAAATCTTGCATAAAATATACAACCAAATATACACCTCCGCACTCCGCACACACTTACTTTTCGGTCCTTTACAACACGTAAATATATAAGTCTCCTTAAAAAGCACTGCTACCCTTTTCTAAGGGTGTCCGTTGGTTGGCTAGAAAATGTTACGTACTTAACGTACAACAAGAGGAGGAATAGAGGTTTTCAAAAAGAAAATCAATGACCTCGCCTAATGCAAGGGAAAGCCGAGTCTCCGAAATATGTATGTTAGTTTAGTAGTATAAAAAATGTAATGTACTTACCTATTAAAGTTTAGTGTGCGTAATGCAATGTTAGCAAACGTATAAGCTGAGTAATCATTCAAGAAGGAAAAAGGAAGAAGACGAAGAAGTAGGGAATAATTTCTTTACACAAAAATGTACAAAAAAGTAAGTACAATGTATTGTTAAACCACAAAAAATACTTATTGAACGAAAGAGATGTAGGTGAGTTGCCTCTCTTCTCATATCATGTTCGTTGAAAGTATTTTTTAAGCTAAAAGGATATTTTTTATATGGTAGAGTATGTTAACGCGGTAGGTAAGGATCGCGGAAATGTTCTTCGGTATGTGAATTTTAAGCATCAGTTCGGTTTACTAAATTTCAAGACAAGAGAATCTTCGCATCAAATTATAAATTTCCGAATTTATTGTTTCAAATATTTGAAATTAATATTTAAATATTTATGTTATAATACAAAAAAATCAATTGTGTTGGATTCAGTAATCTTAAGATTTTCGAAATTTCAAGATGACAAGGGACCAGTTTTCTGAAGGAAGGAATTGTAATAAGCTATTAGATAAGCGTGACTATATTCTCAGTTAGATGATTGGTTCGGTTATACGATTGATGT
>JAQFXM010002911.1:0-22449 GCA_034693345.1 Entomobrya multifasciata
TTAACGTGTCACCATGTGGAAACCAGTACTACTGTAGTATTGTAATGGCAAAGAACGAATAAAAGTACAATTTCAATGTAAATGCATTAAACAGCCCCAAGTCAAAAGAATGGTCATTAGAGAGACAGAGTCAAGAAGAACAATTTACACTGTCGATTTTTAAAAGTTTACATGAAGAAGGTCGTCCAATTCATGGAGTTGACGACAAGCTGTATTTACTTTCTCAAATTTTCGTAAGGACTCTGCATGAAAAAAATAGTAGGGATAAGGAGAGGGATTTAAATTATATAATCGTATTTAGTGATATTCTCAATGACCAATTGTGTGAAATGACTCCGTTTCGTACTCAAGCAACTTTGACCATGCTAATTGAAGATTTAAAGAAAAAATCAAACTAGTTCAAAAAGGGAACAAGTTGACATTTGAATTTTATGAAATCACAAAATCGTGTACGCATTTATATTGAATGTGAATTTATAAAGAATGTAAATTCAGAAGTGTAACCACCGAAGGCTGCGAGTAATAATTGGACTGAGATAACAGCATCTACTGTTCAGGAATTTTGGAAAAGACTGATATGGGTCAAGTTAGGTCAAGTAAAACTGCTAAGTTTGATTGAAATCCATCAAACAGTCAATGTAAGCTGAACAACGGATTCATTCAAGCCATCTTATCGCAGCTATCGTTTGGCGAAGTCAGATTTTGAAAATCGCTATTATGTTCAATTGTGTTGTCGTGCAGACAGAAAGTATTGTAATCGTATTAACTATCTTATGTGATTTCATCGCTTTTGGTAGTTCGCAAAAGGGGGAAACTGTAGTGTTTAAAACAATGCTAGCGATAAGGGGAATTAATAGTACTAAATTATTTGTAATATTAAATATTAAAGCATAATTACTTTAGGCATAAGTAATAATAAAATTTAAATAATTCAGGGAAAATAGCATTTAAAACTAAAAATATTTGTGTTTTAATTCATTCTTCAAGCCAGTTTTTGCAGGAGATGACGTAAATAATATGTAAAAATGTGAATCTTGTTTTTGAATCTCTAATAATATTTATATGTAAGTTTTGTAATAATAAGTCAATTTTATATATTTGATTGCACATGAAATACAAAATATGAGATGCGGTGAAATTGGCATGCAGAATAAACATGTAAAAATAACTAATTAAAATTATAGCGCATGCAGAACAGAAATTATTTACTTATTAGCTGACGAAGAGTAGCTGTCGTAGGTGCCCATTAATTGATTAGAGTGCCACCGAACCACCAATGAACACGATCATGTAATTCACCTCATTAACATTGTAGGACTTCAATACATGATCAGTCTAGGCCCAAGTGTCTATATAGACACACTGGGTGTCTATATAGACACTTTCGATAAAAAATATTAAATAATTTAGATTTGCAGGGAAATTCGACATTATATTAGCCTTTAAAAACATGAAAACCAAAACATGCAACGCCCTTAGTGAGACTGGAAGTAAATAAATATGCCTGTTTTTTGGTCTAAAAATACCTTAATTTATTTACTGCCAGTCTCTCTAAGGGCGTTGCATGTTTTGGTTGCATGAAGGGCCTAGACTGATGATAGGGACAGGCAAGTGTACAAACTTATATAATGTTTTTAGGTATGCATCTGTCAGTGATGAAATCAAGCTAATGAATAAAATTGCACGGATTGCATGTTTGATTGTAGAACATCCTTAATTATTTAATTAGCTATTAATATAATTTGGTTTAAATTCTATACGATTCAATCCAAATGGCACAAACCGCAGGACTAAAAGAACAAACTCAATTTTAAAATGACGCAATGATTTATAATTAAGTAGAGTAATAGAAATAATGTAATATGCACAATTATTTTTAGTCCCATAGCCGCACGGGTTTTATGTGCATTTAATATTGCCATATAATCATGTTGAGTACTATCGGACTGCTTTGTATTTCTTAGCAATTTTCTCAGGGGAAGCTTACACGTTTTCATAAAACAGACTGGATGACCACTACACACGTAATAAAATGAGCTCCGGAGTAGTCTCAATATGCCCCAAATGATCAAACGATCCGACATGATCTTTTTGCAAAACTTACTGGTCACAAGATTGATCGCTTTAATTTGAAGTGGAGTAAAATGAAGTCACAGTGGCACAAACCAGGAAAATAATTTGCTTGGTTTTATGTTAGCTTAACATCATGTTATAGCTCTAAGAGAGTTTTAATTAAAAATCATGTGTGGCATATTAAGAGAGATGAGAATCATCATGGAACAAAACTGGTGGTGTCAGTAAAGTTCAACTTACTCACAGTAAGTCCATTGTCCATTGATAATATTTTTACTGGATAAACTGTAAATAAAGTTGTCAGTATACTTAGAGATGCTAACATTTTGTATAGAGACTTCTTCAAAAGTTGGGTGGTACTACTTTAAGTAGAATATAGTGTGTAGTGAGCAATTTTTTTTAATAGAAAAAATTATGACAGATAGATGTACACGCATGAACACAAATGACACACTGTAAAATAGGAGTATTACAAATTAGCTTGTTTACGAGTAAATTAATTTAGAATAAAACAGCATATGTGCATACACATTGCCATTTACAATCTCTGTTACATTTAGATCCTTTATTTCTGGCTTGCACAACAACAAATTAAAGCAGAAAAGCGAATATTTTGTCAGTTGGGTCAGTTACAAGACAAACTATATTTAACATGCATCATTTCTATGAACAGTAAAATTATATAACTGTGCATTACTGGTAAATGGTACATATAATTCGTTGACTGACATATTCATTAAATACATTAAACTTGTATGGCTTCCATGAATGATGATGACTAATACCTGATAGATTTAGATGAGTAATTTAATTACTAAAAAATATACCAAGGCACAATGGTACATGCTCATGCATAAAATGCTAGAGAGATTCTAAATTTTTCAAATCAGACATCTGTCAAAAAAATAAACCACGACCAAAACCACCTCGCTACATCATTTTCACTGCGTGAAAAATCTGAACTTCCGGTCCACAACAATGACGCATATTTTTTTGATGTTGCGGTGAGCCCACAAAATTTCCAAGTAAATCCGGATTCTATTTTTTTTGTCCAAAAAATGATTATATCACTATTACATGTACTATGTGGTAGACCCAACAAAGAGAAGCCCTATAAATAATTCAATGCAGTGCGAGAGACGTGCAAGCTCAGTGATTTATATTATAGCATGTAATGCAATTAGGCTTGCCCATTGTTGCAACTTACATAATATCAAAATGAAAGACAAGTGCATAACAAAAGAAGATTTTTTTCTTTTTTTTTTAATTGCACTTATCAATGAATTCATGCCAAAAAGGATATAAATAAGAAGCCCTTTAGCATGATTACTTATGTAAAAAATCTGAGTTTTTGGTACATCATTTATTTCAAATTTTCACTGCAATATACATTCACATATAAATTTGATGTCCGTATAAGTCCACACATATTAAAAAGTAGTAAAAGATTCAAGATGAGTCGTAAAAGTAAAGTTGCTCCATCATCTTGATCACCACAGCCACCATCGACTCATCGTTGCGTTGTCCATAAAAATAAGCGTGAAGAGTCATACCACTCATCTTCATCAATCTTCTTTTTTTACGTTTCGTGATCAAGAGCATTATTCTGAGATGAATGCACGTAGTACGCTTTACATCTTATTTACATGGTTGAAAATAGCACTGATCAGTGAACCGACTCAACTGACTGCTTGTTCTGTTGTTTGTGGTCTGTTCTTTGGCTTTATAATTTTTTTGTGGATGGCCGGCCAGGCCACAGACGCTGCGCTGATGATTCAACACACTTGATTGAATCAAGGGAAAGATATAAAAGAGATACAGGGTTCTAAAATAAAGTATATATTAAGAACGGACTGACTGAGAAAAGTATATCGTCACCATTACGATCTATTCTACTGAATAAGTTGTGGTATTTTGTTTGTTGCTGGTAGTCATCATCATCATCATCCACCCCAACATCATCGCCGTCCATCGTCGTCATTTTTTGTGATTTTTTTTTCAGTGTAAAGTTGACTCTAAAGCTTATATAGAGCCAAATAGCCAACCCCTTTAAATACCCTTGACAATAGAAGAGCAGCGATTATTCCAGCAGTGGAAGTAGCAGTGCATGTTTGTGTGTGACTGTAAGTTGAGTTATTTTATTTGTGCTACAAATTTTATTGTATATTATTTTATATTTTTTGAGGAACTAAAGTGTTTGAAGTATTTTTAATATTCTGAGAAAAAGAGGGTACTGACAAGGGATTTTCTAGAAGGGCTTTAAGTTTAATATTTAATATACGGAAAATCCTAAATATTTTTTGTTTAAAAAATTTCCGGTGACATTTTTCTCTTTTTCTGTAAAAAAATATTTTAATGAAAAGGATTAGTGTGCAAGCCTATTTTCTTAGAATGACAGTAGATATAAATAGCATGATGCACTATTGACTGCACACCTGGTGCAATGCAATGGTGTCATCATCATCGTTTACATTTTTTTGGCTATTCGAAATATATGTATATATATGCAATATGCATTGTCTTTTCTTGAACACTTTTAAAAGGAAGGCCAATAGTTTCATCATTCATGTGTGTACTCTGCATATATGCAGGCCAGGGTATAGGTATTTAGAAGTAAAGCTTGGCTGGTAGGTTTTGTAGGTAGTAAGGAGCTTAGAAGCTCACAAGCTCATGAAAAACAATTCACCTAGCCATTGTACATTTTAGTTCCTCAAAAAGAACGGATCCGTCAACATCACCGTCGTCACCGCAGCGCACTTTGTTCTTTTTTACAAACTTATTCATGTAGCTTGGATATATTTTTTGTTTGATTTGCAGTTTTGATATTGATCTAAGCCTGGATAAAATTTTGAGTTAAAGAAAATTAAAAGTTATCCTTTTGGTCTGAGTGAGTGGTTTGCAAAAATGCATTCTTCCAAAATGTTTTTGACGGCAGTTGTGGTTTTGGCCAGTGTGGTTGGATGGGATGTAGCCACCGCGCATACCATGGGACTTGGCTCTTGCCCTAAAGTGGAACCTCTGAAAGACTTCCAAATGGAAAAGGTAAGGATATTTGTCATATAAAATATTTAGAAATAGTTCATTAGGCAAAATGGCATATTAATTCTGTAGTACAAACTTCAAAAATTATTTAAAGCGTCATTTGAAGTTTGAACTTTCAAGTGTCATTCATACGAAATGACGTAGCATGTCATGACATGACACCATCATGTCATTATCATTAAAATATTTAAATTATTTTATTTCACATAATTTCAATTAAAATAGAAAATTTCCATAGTCCATTCTAAAAAAGTATATTTCAAGATGAAAAACAATTGTCTATTATCTGCCATGCGCCAATGTTCAATGCCAACAAGAATTGCGACATTTAACAATGCACGTCTACAATACATTAAAAAAATATACAGCAAAGTACTCTAAAAATATATTTTGACATTCAATTTATTTCGTTAAATAATTCGTTTCGCCACGCCATTGGCATAGGCTATGCCGCCACATGCACTAAACACTACACACTAGCTATGTGCTATATCATCATCATCAGCTTGATTCCAAATTCTAAGTAAAACAGGGTTACTCGTTCGTTTGCAAAAAATGATGAAAATGACAATGCGCCATGCGCCCACAAAAGAAACAATTATATGATTTAAATATAAAATTACTATAATTTTTTATTTCGTTACAGTTCATGGGTGAATGGTACGTGATCCAAAAGTTTGCAACATCCAGTTCCTGTATGAAGTACAATTTCACTCAGGGAAATGATGGCAAAATGCGCCTTATCCAGACAAGACAACACTTTATTCTCGACACTATCGGAGTCGACCATACTTACACGTAAGTTAACCACATACAATCACATCACCACTTTCAAATGTTTTAATGCTAAAAATGATTTGGTGCTTGTTAAAAACCTTTTCAAATACATTACATAAACTGCCAATATTGTCATTTGTAAAAATCTCTTTTCTACTTTCTATTCTTTTAAAAGGTACACCGGTGTTTTGTCCGTTCCTGACAATGACAAGGCGTCTAGGATGCGAGTAAAGTTTCCATTGAGTAAGTTTCACAGCCAATAAACTTTTAAGATAATGGATTATGCAAATTTATGAATGCAATTTTTTACGCATGCTCTTCACAAAAATACACGCATCTTTTCAACAACAAAATCACACATAAAATTCAGCACAAGTGTGTGAACAAGGTAGGCTTTAAAAGGCGCATTGATTTTTCTTTTTCGGTATCTGCATCTCATCATGAGAAAAAATATAATAGTACGCTTATATGTTTATGCATTTAAGTTATATATATGTACATAGATTTAATCTTTATGTTCCTATTTCCTCTTTTTTTCTCGCAAGTTAAGTGTTTTCTTCTTTGAAAACAGTGATTTTATACTTGACACATGTAACTCATTTTTAGTCATGAATCGTGATGCCCCGCTTTACTTCTATTTAAGCTCATCATCATGTAAACCCATAATAATCTGTGTTTGTGTCGGTTTACTCGCCTGCCTGGCCTCTGTTGTGTTATTTGCTACAAGTACCGTTACCAAAATTATCTCTCTTTATGTCTTTTCTCTTACACACAACTCACAAGGCAAGGCACTACTACTCCACTCTAAAACAGTGTTAGTTAATCTTCTTCCTTTTCTGGGTTACATGTTGAATCGGATGGAAGTGTACTTCTTCAAGTCTTTTGTATACACCACGGCCTGAATTAAATAAGTGGTGATGATGATGATGACGATCAAGATGAAGATAAATGGCTTTACAAAGAATTGAGTACACTTGATTTCATAACATGGTTACCTCAGTAGTAGCAACCTAGCAAGCAGAGCTATTCTTCCAGTTTACTTGTTAGATAGGGTATCTCTTTCTGGAAAAAATTGTGTACAGGGCACAAGGCTTAGAGCCCTTGGGCATGGACTATGGACAGGTGTTAAGGGCAACATACTTCCTTGACCTCAAAAAAATATTGAGGGATTCAGATTAGCTTGGTTACAGGTGAACTGAAAGACAGGAAGATTCAAGAATATTCAAGAGTACATCTGTTTTCTCATTACATTCTCTGGTCTATATAGTAAACTTGCATGGAATTAAAAGGCGTTACAATTTTTTGTTTGGATTTTTACCTGCGTCACTGCTCATTATTGAAGAAACCATATAAATTGATGTTCGATGCCAAATGCCAATACATAGTATGCTTAGGTAACAATGCTAGCCACAAAACTATTATATTTTGTCGTGACTTTGAGGATGACTCATTTTTCTTGCATAGCGTGTGTGTTTGGCTAAGATTTTATGAATGAGTTTTGTGATGATGACTAATCATGTAATACATGTCCATTTTTGGCAAGTATATGCAATAAAATTAAGGCATATAATTTGTTTGTCCCCTTTTTTGACCGGGTTCAAAACTTATATTCCTTTGTTAATCCTCAATCAAATAAATTCCTCACATGCGTTTGTCCCCTAAAAATATTTCTTTAAAATGGTAGCTCTAATTAATAAGTATGCAACTTATGGGAATGCATTATAAGCAAACTATAATATGTAAAACACCTTGGTGCATTATAAAACTGTTGCGACTTCATGTGACAAGCTTTAACTTTGATATTAGTCCTGTCAGTTGTTATCCAGCAAAGACATCGTAAAGAACTTTTTATGTTTATCGGCAGAAATTGATTCAGAATATACTTTTGAAAATAGAACTGTCCGTTTAAAATAGAAAGATATTGGCATATAGGTAGTCTTAGAGCGTGAATGGAAGCTTAAAGACACGCGTTTGCTAAAAAATAGTACACTTATTGACGATTACTGTGCCCACGGAAGAAGTTGCCCAACAAAGTTGAGGAAAAGAGCTTCAAGACAAGGGATTACCTACTACAAATAATACACTTGAGACTAACCCACAAAATCCTTGAATTATTATACTAGATTTTTGTTAAGTATTGTTAATTTTGATCAGGAGAATGATTTTATTGCAATGAATAATTAGGGGACAAACCAATGCGCGTAATTTATTTGTTGGGGATTATTTTTGATGGAAAAGGGAACAAACCCGGGACTTTTAGACGGATGACAATGATATTAATTAATTAATTAATCCCTAAAATTAATTGGTTTATTCATAATTTCTTGTAGACATCGCAGGAGAAGCGGATTTTGTGATTTTCATGACTGATTATGAGAACTATGCTGGAATATTCACGTGTCAAAAGATTCTCTTTGGACATACCAAGTCTGCTAGCATTCTCTCCAGAAAACCCACTTTGGACAAGGTTATCATTAATCAGGTATGTAGCTCTCGTATTACCCCGACTGAGAGAACTTGTGAGAATGGGACTGTTTTGAATATAATTTTAATTGAATGCATTGTTTTAGCTTCGTCAAAAATTGGAAGAGGAAGGCGTTGACCCCGATGACTTTTCTGTTGTTGACCAAGCCAACTGCCGAAGCCAAGAGGATACCAGTTTGAATGTGAAAATCGATGACAAGACATTCTCAGCGAAAAATGTTGCAGGAGTTGTAAAGAAGGTAGGCTTAGTTTCCACGAAACTGTATTTAAATAAATTATTGTAATAAAAAACTTTATTTTTAAATGAGCTGCTTAACTGACTTGTGTTTTTATTTAACTTTTGACTTTGAGATTGGCGGAGCTGTGGGGAGTGGATTGGAAAAAGCTGGTGATGTCTTGGGCTCTGGGATTTCCAAAGCCGCTGATGTAACAGGCGACATTGTTGAAACATTCGGGGACAAAGAGAATCAAAAGGTTACTCCTACTTCAATAAAGGATTTGAATGAATTGTTGAAGAATGCAAAGGTGGAGGAAAATGATGCGGAATGGTTGCCTTAAACGCACAACACAGCACCTCGAGAACGGAAGGCACTGTAAAATAAATATATTTTTGCACTGCACTTTGCACAGAGGGAAAAATAATATCACTTGGCTAAGTGACGATGACCATATAAATTAAATTAATTAGTAATTAGTTTTTAAAATTTCCAAAAAACAAAATCACACCAAAACTAAAAATCGGGACTGTTGTATAGTTTTTTTAGAAAGATAAATGTACAGAATAATTATAATTGTTAGAGTTTTAATATTTTAAACTGGTGATTGTTATTATTTAATTTTTTTGTTTTAACTGTTTTCTTTTCTGTGAGTTAAAATAAAAATGGTTTAATGTTTTAATTTACAACGACAATTTACGACAAAATTACAAACAACATTTTTTAAGTAAAGAAAACTATAATTTTTTTATTTTCAAATTCGATTCGTTAAGAATGGGTTTGTAAATAATTATAATGTTTTTTTAATGTTTTTAGATATTTTATTTTATGGCATCCATTTTTATTATTACATATTATTGAATTTCATACCATTTTTTTGCGAACGCACACCTTCATGACTGACTTCATTTCATCTAAATCGTGATTGTTTACAAACAGTGTTCAATCGGTTTTCGTCATCTTGATCGATTATATTAATATTAGTTTATAATTTAACTATTTTCACTGCAAACGTATAATAGATTAGTGTACGTTTATTTCAGATTACATAGTAGTTCGACACCGATGATTTTTCCGAAGTAATTCCGAAATATCTTTTAGTATTTTTTTAAATGTTAGTATTTATCAAACTCTTTAAATAATACATATTATTTTTCAGGGTTAATCAAGAATCAAGATATTTCGATGGAAAGCACACAAAAAATCAATCATGATTGGTTTTTAAAATTTAATTGGTTAATTATCAAAATATACAGGAACATTCCTGGTCAAAATTTCAAAGATAATTTAGTACCAAAAATTTTGTGCCAGGTTTTAAATGAATAACAATGAATTTATTATAATTTATACGTTTTATCGAAAGTTACTTTTTTTCAATGCGCATTTTTCTTAACAAATTTTTCTGGAACAAATTTACAATTTCTGTGTCAATTGAGCAATGTTATATTTTTTGGACAGTTACATAAGTAAACTGACCGTCCACGTGCACGTACGAGTCAATGCGCATATTAATTTTTAAATATGTTTAAAAAATTAAAATTCAGACAATTTTTCATGATTTTTTGTGGAGAAAGATTTTAAAATCAGAATATTTGACTTGACTTAGATGAAGCTTTTATCTGTGGTAATTTCTTTTTTCAGTTACAACTATATTGACTGTTCTTGTATCTATATTTAGAGGGAAACGGATAAAAGTCTTGAAAAAAAGATAAGTGCATCTTAATTAATATGGTTTGCATGAAATAATGCAATAAAATGCTTTCTTGATTCATCTACTGTTCAACTAAATGTTGTATAGGAGCTCATTATAAAAAGGTCAAAGTTTTTTTTTAATTTGGCTGCTGCGTTCTGCTTTTTCGAACGTGGGTCACTAAAAGTTTATCAATGATAAGCATATTATATTTTTTAAATATGAAATTCGAAATAAAAAAACGGACGGACGTATAATCAAAACCCGTATTTCTGTAACAAAGCACTATTTTTAATCCAAACGAAAAAATAAAAATAAAACTGGACAAATCACTTAATAAAGTTTGGACAATGCAAAAAATGTATTGAAAAAATACACAAATATTTCCTTTTTTACACTTAAATGTGTTACAAATAAACTTATTTATGTACGTACGTGTGTGTGACCCAAACAATAACTTTGATTTAAACTGTTTAATTTTTATGGACGCTACATTATCTGAATTCTGATTCTGGACTGGAATAGGTTTAGATTTTCTTGAAAGTTTTGAATAATGTTTGGATATTTAACGTTACTCTTCTGATAAATAGCTGCATTGGGTTTTAAGAAATTTCTTTTTGTGCCTCATAAAACAAATGAACTGATACATAAACTCACCTATAAAAATCTTGGGATGATTATTATAAATTTTTAATTACGATTGTGGTTTGGTTTTTTTTGTTGTGTGTTATTCATCTGTACTTGATTTTTTTGTTACAATACAGAGAGTATTTTAAATATGTAGAATATTTCGATTACGTTTACATTTTTTATACACGTGTATTGTAAATAAAGCTATGCTTCTAGTTTTTTATTTTATAACTTGGAGTTACACAGTATAGTAATTTTATCCTATCGATTGATTTAATATATTGTAGTGTAATTTTTAATAATTAAAAGTAGTAATAATTTTTTCCTATACTACCTTATTCATTGAAATATTCGTATTCATCGTATATATCTATTCGTTTTAACGCACAAGATAAACTGATTAAATTAAAATTAGTCATTTAAAAAGAGGAGCAGTCTATTTTCCTGTTCTGGCTACGGATGTGTTGTGTATTGTATTGTGTGTGTGTAATTTTTTTTCCTTCTTTTTACAAATTAATTACATGTTATAAATTGTAGTATATAGTGTAGCATCACATATTTCGCAAGACTCAACAGTTTTCATCTTCCATCTTCATTCTGTTCTAAATTTTATAATTAATTAAATGTATAAAATGACTTTGTAACAATAATAATTAACTATACAGTTGATTTAAATTTTTTATACTAAAACGAGTCTAGTTTTACACAATATAGTGCTAAAAATTAATTTTAATTAAGTTTAAGATACGCAGCACGACTTAGTTAATTGATTTTTTTGAAATTTTACAAATATCATTTTTAGGATATCGAAAGTCGTCGAGTGTCGAGAAATTTTTAGATTATTTTTAGGACACGTGGCGCGAAGCAATATAAGTGTGTTTTTTAGATAGATATGACGAGAGTGAAATGTTGCTACGGCTTCGATTTTGGATTGAAATTGAATAGATTTTTTAACGTTTTCGATTAGAGAATTTGTTTTAAACGATCGATTAGTTTAGAGAATCACACTGTGTCTTTTATCTGACCCGTGACTTGAATCTGTACTCTTTGCATTTGTTGCACCTGTTCTGGACCCAGGGTCTTTGGAAAGTTGCATCCATGGGATTGTAAAGATACTTCCAGCTAATCAGAAAATTAAAAGATTTTTTTAAAGGAAATTCGGTACAGGAAATTTAAGTACAAAATAAATTTGAAAAGACTTACTGTCTGGTAACCTCATGGAAGCTGTCCAATACTTTCGTAGATATGAATGTTGCATTGCTTCTTGAGCAGAGAGTCGTCCTCTGGCGTCGTACTAAATATTAATCAATTAAATAATTTAATTATAATTTGATTCATCCTTGCATTAATTTTTTTCCATGTTGGTATTGATCAACTGCTCTATTACCCTAAGAAATTTGGCAAGCAAATCGATTCCCTCGCTATCCAATCTAGGAGCACGGGTCACTAAGGGCTCGGGTGCTCGTTGGTCAAATTTATACGCTAAGAATTCTTCATTGGACGATATATTTGGCCAAGTCTCGTCTGTGGGAATACCAAGCGTTCTGAATATAAGTCTGAGTTGATCCTCAACTGTTGAGCCGGGAAATAGTGGACGGCCGCTGGCCATTTCACAGAAAATACAACCAACGCCCCTACACAAAAGGACAGGTGTACAAATTAGTTATTTCACTTTGATGATCTTCACATGATGGTTCATCACTGCATGCATACTATGCTATCTAATTTTACTAAATATGAACTTACCACATATCAATGGGAGTGGAGTATTCTGTGGAACCCAATAGCACGTCGGGTGGTCTGTACCAGAGAGTGACAACTTCATTTGAATAAGTCTTTGTAGGAACGGATTTGGCACGAGCGAGACCAAAATCGGCAAGCTAATTTATCAAGAAAAATAAATAAGAGATGATTTACTTTGAGAATTTCAAAACTTGGAATATGAAATGTGGGTTAATAAATGGGCACTTACTTTCAATTCGCCGCGGTCATTAATTAGGAGGTTTTGTGGCTTTAAATCTCTGTGTAGAATTCGTCGTCTATGGCAATATGCTAAACCTCTCAGCAGTTGAAACAGGAAAAGCTTAACATTGTTGATACTCAGGACGCCCCCACAGCTATCCATGTACTGCTTTAGATCCCTGTCCAAATACTCGAAAACGAGGGTTAGAGATTTCTCCGTGTGCACGATATCATGGAGAGTCACTGCAAAAAAAAACAAGTATATATATTCAGTATTTACAGAAAATTTAAATCAATTGCTTTTTTAGTATAAGTATTTTATTCATATAATTTACCAATGTTAGCGTGTCGTAGTTCTTTAAGCAGGGAAACCTCTCTGATAGCAGTGCATGGTGCACCTTCCTCATGCTCAAGTCTAATTTCCTTTAGCGCAACTAGACTTTCGGTGAGCCGGGACCGTCCTTTGAACACAGTTGCGTATGTGCCCTCGCCAAGTTTATCCAGTTTCACGTAAGTTTCACTCCGGCCAAAGCCTATTTCCGAAAGACTTTGTCGTCTAGATGCCCTTGTCAATGGAGCCTCCACGACTGCAAATGAAGCTGCCTGCTTAGCTAAAAAGGATTCTGGGATGTGTAGATCAGCCGGTAGTGATAAGCGTTTGCTTATGTCCTGTGACAAGTCAACCTATTTAAACAGATACATACACATATTTTTAAGAGGATCATTATATTTGCAAGACGAATGGATGGGGGAAATGGGAATTTTTAATGGAGTTTGTTTTCGCAAAAAAATATGACCTCTGAATGTCGTCTGGTATTTTTTTGACGAAGAGTTACTCCGTATGAAACATCAAGCGGGGGTCGGACACGAGCTGGAGATGTGAGATCGTCGGAGGCAGCTGAAGCTTCTTCGGATTCGCCATCAGATCCTATCCGTGGATGCTCTGCGACTGGAGCTGCAAAATAAGATGGAATCATAAATTTAATAATAACCATGCATAAGGCCAAAAAGCCATCGTTCTTCAGAAAAAAATGATTAAATATTTATAAGTCATAATGCATAATGCGGGCATAGCGGATCAAACAGTTGAATTCTTCTTCTTTTTTAAATTATAAATTAATTACTTTAAAACAACGCAACAACAACTGCTACTCTTATTTGTTTGTTCATGTTTGTATATATTTTTTAAGATGAGAAAATATATTTTTGTATGCTGTTTTTTTTACCCAAAGTTGGAAAGGTAGTACTTCTGCAAAAACCAGATGCGTCATTAGTTGCCATGGTACTACTACTGCGGGGAACACCATTGCGACTAGATTTCCTAGTTCTACGACGATGACCTATTTTCAATGACAGTGAAGATAGCCAAGAGTTTAATGAATCCAGTCGGGATACCATATTTTCTTAGAAAAGGAGCACAAAAATGAAATGAAAAGAAGAAATAAAAGAATGACACCTCGCGAAACTGACAATTTTACTTGAGAAATACTGTAAATATATATCACATTCACTTTCCAAAGTGGAAAAAATAAATTCAAGTCACAAAAAAAGTATTCACTCCAGTTTATCTCCAAAACGCTTTGCTTTAAAAAGCCATGAAATTTTTTTAAACACTTGATTTGCCAAAATGAATTGCTGATTTAAATGTATGATCACGAAACCTAGAACACTTGATCATCTAGTCATTTTTTTCTTTCAGCTTTAAAGCTATTATGTAAAAAAAAACTAAAAAAATTATAATGAAAAACTAAACAGTGTTTTTTCTCCAGCAACTTAAACTGATGAAGCAGTAGCAGAGAATATATTCGCTTTACTCTCTGCTTTGGTCACGGCTTTGTAAAGATGACTGTTGTTGGAGATCATCAGACATGGAAATTGTTTTTTTCAACTCAACGTTTTACGAACAAGAATAATATATCATTGTATTTTAATACACATAATTATAATTATTCTTATTACTACGGAAAAATTAGTCAAAGTAGATGGATAGATAATGGTTCTCTTTTTAATTTTTTTCTTCAAGACTGGCTTTTTCCGAAATCTGTTTCAAAGTTCAGTTTTTAAAACTTGTTGGCAATTTGTAAATTATTTATATTTAACTGTTTTATTGTTTTTTCAAAATAATTATGCATGCATACGCTGCGATGAAACGCATCTAAACGCCGAAATATTATTACGGTGCGCTGAATGCGACGACGACGACGGTAGTGTAGTAATGATGGGCAGTTACATAAAAAGTGGAAATTTAAAATGACTCATCAGTGCTATTTTTCAGTTCACTAGCTGTACTGACAGTAATACGGTGGACCCATAAAATACTCAAACTAATCACAATAAAAACTGATCATTCGAGAAGATCGATTAAATTTTTTAATGAGCTCTCGTTAAAAAAATCTACAATCAATTCTTATTTAATATTTTAACACGTGCAAGTCACAATTGGTGTGTTGTGGAACATATAAAGATGGAATGATGCATAAGATCACAATATTTTTAAAGATTCTACTTTTTCCTTGGCGAACCCGAATCCAGAAAACAACTCCAGTATTATTTTCAACTTAATAAGCTCGTTATTTTAAGAAACAAATTGTTTAGAAAGTAGAACAAGTGTACAGGCAGTCTAGTAAAAACGTATACATTTTTTTTTCTTCGTTTGACTCTATTGAGCTATAAATATTTTTGAGAACACTCAAACATTCAGCATAGCAATCCCATTAAATCTTCATTTCTAATCATCACCAAAAAGTCCATAAAAAGCAAAACAAGTGAGTATCTCTGTTCTTGTGTCTTCACTAACAAGCACTACTGCAATATAAATATGTCTATTTAAATAAACCTGCGAATAAATTTTTATGTTGTGGGCCCTCACACACACACTCTCACACTCACAACACAGTGCTCAGTTTACAAACTCCAGTCGAATCTCCTTTCAAAATGTTTTTATCTTCAAATCAATTTAAAAGGCAGCAGGGAAAGTAGAAGAAGGGAAAAAATGAACTGAAGCTTGTATCCCTTTTCAATTCTTGTACAAAGTGGAGAAAATGGAGTTTAGTACTATTTTTCCCCAAGTCAAGTAGACTTACTATAAAATTCTATCAAAAAAGTATCTCTTTTTTTACTCAGCTCTCTCGAAACTCACTCACTCTCACTCAGCTTTGTTTTTTATGCAGCTGCTTTCACACTATTTCACTATCATGATCATGATCACAGATCACAAGCAAAAGTGTGTAGGAATCCAAGCTTGAGAGAAGAGGAAGAAGAGAAGGCGAGAGAAAGAAGGGGAGAAAATATAAATGTATTTATGCAGTTTTTCCTTTCCATTCAAGCATCCAAGCAGCACAAAAGAGAAAACAAGATGGGAAGGAATAGAGTATCAAAATGATGCTGCAGAAGAACAGTTCAGTGTTCACATCTCTCTCTCTCAACTCAACTCAATGTTTAAGTATACCACCTTGTTGGATGGAAGATGCAGTATAATAATAGCTTAGCTAACATTTTATTCGAACCAAATAAACGGGCATGCTACTATCATCCCATCTTACTTGTTTGGATACTTTTTGTTAAATTCTTTTTTCCTCTGCTTTCACTTTTCACCACAAAATGAATAATATACAGGGGAACTACCACTTTTTGGGAAAATTATTATTTTGGCTTGTTTAAAAGTTGTCTTGTTTCCTGGCTTGTTATTTTACTACAACAAACAGTCGGAAAAGTTTGGAGAAACTTTTTTTCAGGAAAAAAATGAAAGGTTTTCGGGTTGTTTCCTGAGTTTTCTACAATATTTACAAATGGGACTCGCAACCGTAAATTGGAAAATTGTAAATTGGAAAGTTTTTTAAAAAATACATTGGCTTATTTATAAACACACAGTCAGTAGTCAGTATATTTTGTAAGAAAAAGTTTTTAAAGGAACTAAATATTTCTTCTGTATTATATGTTGTTATGGTATTTTTGTGTATGGAAAAATGATGATGACGATGACAAGAAGAAGAAGAGCATCATCACAGGACGATCCTCACTCTCAAACTAGCATACTTTTACTGGCTTATTTTCTCCTGACAGTGTTTCCTATTTATACAATGTATAGAGAATAGATCACATTATCATTAGAACAGAATAGCGGCAGTGGTTTGGTTTTTTGTGTTATGTTTGGGTCTTGGGTCTGGGTCTTGCTGGTTGATGCAGTAGCAGTAGACCAGAGCGATAGAGAGAGAGCAGCTGAATTGAATAAAAGTAGTGAACTGAACTGCTAAAAATTGAAAAGCTTTTTTAGTACATTTTTTTAGCAGAGTATCTGCTGCTTTTAGAGAACTAAAGAAGAATAGCACACCAGAACAGCAGCACCCACAACTACTACGTATATTCATACCAGCAGAAAATTATACAGGAAAAAAAACATCTCAAGGCTATATAGAAAAAGTGCAGAAGAATAGAAGCTTTATATAAAATGTAATCATGATCATCATCGTCATCATCATCATTGCCAGGCCAGGCCAGAGCCAGAGCAGAGCAGAGACCAAAAAAGAGATATTTTAGCGCAAAACCCTTCAACTATGTGGAATGGATAAATTGTGTGCCTTTTTGGAATAAAATACAAAGTATATTGGATTGCCGTGTTGTGTGCCATATAAAAATACCATGTATGTAATATCTATATATATATAAGCTACCTATGCTACACTGCATACAGCCATCACTCTTTTTTCCCCTTTCGACAGTTTTCCCTGCTATTCTCCATGTAGAAAAACCTGTGTTCCGTGTTCGGAGTTTTTTCCCTTGATTTTCCCTTGTAAATCTTACACTGTGAAAAATACATAAAAAGGTATGTGTAGAAGGAAGAGAAAGTCCAAAAAGCCCAGCTGCTATAACACCACCGGTTATTCCCTAGTATATAAGGTATGCTAAGGAAAAAAGCCCGCATTGTACTAATATTCACGGAGAAAAATAAGTTGTATAGCTTATTTTTCTCTATTAAGCCATCTACTTTTTTCTAGATGATCGTCGTGTGGATGATGATGATGAGCTTGTTAGCAAATTTCAGCTAAAAACTTAAATCCTTAAACATATTGCTGCAATGTATACTTAAGTAAGTGCTTACTGCGAGAAAAAAATTGTATGAAAATACGAACTTGACTTGAGAGGAAATGTGTGTGTAGGTGTCTCTTTCTGGAACATAAAAATGTATGTATACTATGCACACATATATTTATATGTGTAGTTTTTAGATAACAACCCACTTGCCTTACATTGCATTCTTCTTTCTTTTTGGTTAAGTGGAAAATTAAATAAGATTTTTTAGCAAAGGATGTAGAAGAGCCACTCCATTTTCACACGTTTTTAGCTGAGAAAAAAAGGATGTGAAAATAAATGGATGGTGTTGCAACAAAAGAGATCTTTCACCATTTCACCATAGCCACCACCAAAACCAACGCAACATCTTTTCTTGTTCCGTGTGTCAAGTGTGGCACTGTGGCGCATTGAATACCAAATATGGTACTATGACATAAAACGACAAAAATGTGTTAGCTAACCTGCTCTCTGGTCTCTGGTGTTGGGAAACAAGCAAAAATAATATGGTCTAATAAGTATGCATGTTCATTTTTACATTACAAAACATTTTTATGCGATGCTTCATGATGCAAACTAATAATGTTATTATTACAAGACTAGTACTTGAAGAAATTAATCATGCACGGGTATTTTTTCTAAGGTAAAATAATATTTTTGTGGAATCATGGATCAAATCCATCTATGGCTGCAGATGCAAAATTGCATGCCAAAAATTTGTTTTCTTTAGAATTGTCATGTAAGCTATACATTAATAAAAATATGCATCCTAAGGGTTTTAGCCCACATACGTATTAGTATTCATGTGCATCATCATATCTTCATGTCATGTGACGGACGAGAGATGAGTGACGACTATAAAAAAAATTTACTCACTTTACCCCTTTTTCATGGATATTTTAGTACCTTTTCGTTTGTAACAAGCGAGAAATGTCTACATGGCTCCAGCACAGTAAATTCTTTTATGATTTTAGGAATCAGAGCGTGAAGAAGTTGCTAAAATAAATAAATATTACTACAGACACATTTGTATTACATTTGTGAGAGTGGTTTGTTCTTTTACAAGTGTAAGCCCCAAAAAGCCTACACTACTATAACATCATATTATACCACTTGTTAGTTTTGTTTATAGACACATAAGAGTCAAAACCTGTACAAACAAAACTGAAAAAGTACAACAATTGTCTAGTTATAATTACAGTTGAGAGAGACCAGAGAACCACAAAAAAAACTAAAAAGCTCGTTGGTCTGGAAAAAAGTTTTTCCCAGGGCATTTTAACAAGAGAGGAGGAGAGAGATGATGTTTCCTAAAGGAATATTATTCCAGTGTATTTTGCAAAAGCACAAGGTTTTCTAAGTTGGAACTGGATTCCAAATAGTTTTTTTGGTATCATATTCATTTGAAAATATTTTTTTCATCAGAGCTCTGCTGTTTATAAAAAACGGGAAGCTACTTTACAATTATGTATCCAGAGTGTAGATAAAACTTTGTACAAATAAATAGGGGTTTTATTATCTTTGCTTATTTTTCTTCTCTACCCACTTATTATTATTACGTAAGCAAAGCAAACATGTACAATGTAGCCATGTTTTCCTGAAAAATGTATATCTGTAGGTCATACTTAAAGAATTTCGTGTGTAGGCTTTGTTTAAAAAAATATTTCCCATGGAAATGAATACAGCATTTTTATAAAAGATGTACAAGTTTTATTGTATGTGTCAGTGAGGTAGAGACAGTCAAAGACAATGAAAAAACTTGATGATTTTTAACCTTTATTTTTATTTTTATGCTTTGTTTCCTCCACGCTTTCTTATTTCTATTAAAAACAGACATATAAACTAAAAAATACCTAAAGGATGATGATATAGCACGTTTTTTTTGTCAAATAAGTTTCTAGCGTAGAGTGCCGTGCGATACTAGAACACCAGATTTACAATTATATCCATATTATCATCTGTATAAATATTTTTTGTCTGAAAACCAGTTTTAATGGCTATATTTTTACCTTGTAAGTGATATAAAAGAAGAAAAAAATTGAAAGCGACCGACCTACAAGCTTGTGTGCCAAGTGAAGTCACAAGGATAATATTTTCACATTGACTTATTTTTATGAATAGGTATTAAAAAAATGACAAGAGAATATGATGATTTGGAAATATAAATAGAATATCTGGCTACCACGTGCATAGCACAAAACTGTAACGGAACTGGATGCATATTAAAATGGAGATCATGAACACTATATGAACATGTAGAGTAGCAGTTGTTGGGTTGAGACGATTATAGTCTTTTCACAAAAGAAACAAAAATTATATAGGTATTTTTTTCTCATTACCTGGTCGGCAGTTTGGCTCTGAGACTCTGGAATTGTTAAGCGAGAACTTCCTACCGTAACTAAGGAAATTAGACTTGGAATGAGACCGTCCTCCTACGAAATAATAAAAAACACACCTTTTTAAAACTATATTACGCAATTTCTTTTTACATCATGGTAAAAAAATACATAATTATGTAATAAGCAATAAATTTGACATGAGGTTTTTAAATATATTTCACTTACCATTTTCACGAGGTTCCCCATTATCGGTTATCGTTAAAAATTGCCGATTCCCATCCTCGTCAATTGTGAGATGCTCAGCAAGCTCGGACAGGCTACCGTCAACGGTAAAACGAAATGTGTGCGACAGTCGACGGCGAATTTTTCTCAGACTCATCGTTTTATTTTTATTTTTCAAAAGGCACTTAACAAGGCAGCGACGATGACTTTAGCAAGTGAAACTTAAAGATTTCTGTGTTTGAGTAGTCAAAATTGTTTTACGATGAGATCCACATTTAAAGTTTTTATTTATGGAAAGTACTACGAGAGTGCTGTTAAAACTGATTTAATGAATTGATTTTGAAATTTGAACCAGCGGCATTGGCAGCAGCTTCTTAGTAGCAAAATTGGTAATTTTCTAGTTTTTAGCAGAACAACAATTTATTCCGTGGTGAAATGACGTAATGGAAAAATATTGCTGTGTAGCCGGTACACATAAATAAAAAAACAAGCTTCTTGAAAAAAAAGTTGAATGGAGATAATAATGGGTAGATTGATGATATGATGATGATCTCAAGTGTGACTTCAGTTCAGTTCTTTATTCCGCAAGAAAAAAACCCTAGAAAATTAAAAGTCAAAACACAAAAAAAGTAGGTAAGAAATATATAAGTTTTTAGCGTTTCAATTGATTTTATAGCATAAAATATAAGAAAACGGGGAGAAATGAGATGAGCATATGCTTACTGAACAAGATGCTGCTTTTTTACGTAATTACTTTGCATAAAGTAAATATATATATATCGAGAAAATATTTTAACTAATCAACCGGATGAATGGTAATCATATGAATGTTAATGTATAAATCGTAAGTACAATTAATATGCTACATGAACCAATTAATGAAAAATGAGATCCAAAATATTTTGTTCAATTAAATTTGTGAAAATGTGCAAAACAAATTTTTGTCGCATGGATAAATCGTTGCCTTGTAAAAAAGCTTTATAAACTGACATTGGAGATTTGTATATATGCATGTTTTTTGCATAGTTCACAGATATCAACCATCACAACAATAGCCAAGCCATATCTGCCTGCCTATCTCCCACACAGGACATTGACTGGATAATCTCCAATCTGGTTTTGAAAAACATTCCACACAGAATAACAGAAATGTCGAGCAGAAATATAGTTGAAGTTTACTTCTATTTTTTTCTCAAAGAAAACATTTTATTTTGACTGGAAAATTTAATGTGTCAAAATAAATTGCAAGGCAATTTTCTTGCACTGAATTGCTGTATTGATATAGTAACTTTACTTTAAGCACATAATTTTCTCTGGAACTTCTTTTCTAACGAATATTGATCGTATTTATTGCAAAATTGAATGATTTATTCATTTCGTCCTTTCACAATCTTGTACATATACTGTACACCAATCTTAGCGTAACTTCATATCAGTCAAACATGACGGAAGTTTGCAAAAAATCAGCAAAGATAATAAATGTACTTTTTAACATTTACTCTGTACACATTAAATACATGCTAATAAATACAAAGTTTACCCATTTTGTTTGAAAAGAAACAGAGATGAATTTTTCTTCTTTCTTCCTTGTAAATAAACTACACCAAAACACCCAACTTCCCAAGAGCTTCCAAAAAAATCTAAACAAAGAAGAGAGATAAATGAGTATGAAGACTAAATAGCTTTGAAAAGCATTTTGTCACCGATCACTACACACTACTCTCATCATCTCTCTTACTTAACTCGAGACAAAGTGATGACTGAGTTTTTTTACCGTTTAAAAATTAGCTTTATCCAAAAACTAAAAATTTACTTTCAAGTCATAAATTAATGTCTCGCTGGTTAATAATCAGTTTTAATGTTTTTGTGTATGAATTTGAATTTGAATTTGAATTTGCCTTATTTATTCAAGTTTATAGATTAATATTCGTTACAAAAATCCATTTACTTA
>JAQFXM010002912.1:0-22448 GCA_034693345.1 Entomobrya multifasciata
CATTATTCTTCAAACTATCTGAGGTATTAGAAAATTAAGCTTAAACTAATTCCGGACCTTTATTGTACAGGGTTTAATATTCAGGTTCCTTTCCGTTCCACATGTGAGTAAATATATACACAAAGAGGAATACTGTTTTCATTTATTTTACTCGAAGGCTTGAAACATTAGTCACATTTCAGGAATAAGGCAATGTGTGAGATTATATGTTTGAAAGGAGCTCACAATTAGAGCTTTTGTTTTAAACATGCATGCATTTGTAAAAGAATTAAATTTTTGGCATAGGATTTCATTTTTATATTCTTTGAGTGTGTATGGTACCCCTTGACTGCAATTGGAACTACATGTGTAAAGTACTCTTCACAATCATAAATAAACACAATGATGCTACACATTTATATCCTTCCTGTATATACAATGTCTTAGGTACCATTAACTTCAGTAAAATAAGCGGTTAGCTAGCAAATAGAACAAAACTGTCAAATCAAGCCACTAGTTGTAAAATTTTCCAGTCTGGTTTTAGTACTTCTTTCTCACATTTGTAGTATTGGAGTTCACATCTCCATCTTACATTTCATTAAAATCTTATCGTGCTTCCACAAAACTAGACATATGTCATAAGAAAACTGTTTCATTGGTTTTTCATAAATCCAAAGTCAAATTATAGTTTATTTAAGCCCGTTACCACTTTCTAAACTGAATAATTACAAAATTAGAGTGACACAATGGAAAAAGATTTAAAAGATCCTGTTGAAGTTCCAGAAGTGGACCTCGACTATGATGAAGAAATGTTGAGCAAGGATGCTGATCATGTCAGACGAATTCTTCCAGAAACAGTAGGCTGTCTCTTTGTTTAATTTAATTTAAGTTACTAATATCACTCTTCTTTTACTAAATTTATTCCCTTTGAAAATTTCAGATATGGTGCTTGGTGACGAAAAAGTTAGCAAAACACCCCAACCAGCTCATCACATTTACAAACTCATCACCGTATTTTCGAAAACTGGCATCTTCCCAGAGAACTCTGTTTCTTTTCAACGACGTATTTAACCTGATGACCCGAAAGCTTTTGAAGAAGAAGAAGGGTATAAGAGGGCTTTCTTTCTCAAGTGTTCTGAAATGCCGACAGGTTTGTTCCAGTTGGAATAAAATTGTAGATAAACAACTCAATGGAAAGTTTATCCGTGCAAAGCTGCGAAACATACTATCCAACCAACCACGTTCGAAAATAGAAAATGTTTTTGACGCCAGTCAACCCACTCAAGTTTCCAAGTTCTTCGAGCATTTTGAAGACACACATAACAAACCTGAAAATCTTCGTAGTCCGTTTATTTGGAACAATCTCACAGTGATTACAGTCAATGATGACAACGGAATGACGGAGGAGGATCAAGATCACCTTGAAGCTGTAACAAGAGCAATTCGCAAATATGGCCGTTTTTTTGGAGATTTCAAACTTGAAATCTCTGGATTCTGGTTGTACGTGGAAGACGCCTTGAAATTACAAGAATGGTTGGCTCACATACCAAATCTGAAATCATTAGAAATTATGGATGAGACGCCATGTTTTGAAGAGGACGTAAGCTTGGCTGAGTTTGAAAGTCGAATGACCATCGCTAACTTTCCACCATTTGCAAAATAGGATCATTTAGAAAGTGTGAGCTTTAAGAGAGTTCGGTCCCCAATATTCAATCGTTTTATTCAGCAAAACCATCACATTTCCAAATTACTCGTTACCAACTGTGATGACGAGTACGATTATTTTGCACTTCCGTTTCAAAATCTTGTTTCTTTCGACACAAATATTCATTCGGTTGAAATGTTTGAGAAATTGAAAGCATCTTCAGAAATTCAGTGGCCACTCCAAAACTGGTCTCTGTTCTTTTCCAAAGATGATAATCATTCACCTTTTGTACCACTTTCTGAAATATTCCCAGTAATTCAATCCAAGTTTGGTAGCACACTGGACACAATTTATTTGCAAATTCCAAACGCGACAACAACTGAAGAAGCTGAATCTCTTTGGATGGATTCAGTAAACTGCAGATTAAATTTGCGAAATTTATTGGGAGTCAGATTAAGTTTGAACGATCTCATAAGTCTGGACTTCTTATTAGAAATGAAGGACACGTTGGAAGATATATTGCTTGATATTGGGTTCACAATTCCAGGGAGCAACTGTACAAGAAGTCCTTCTGCTATTGTGCAATTTAATGGTGTTGAAAAGAAGATTCGGGCTTCCAATATTCCCAAACTATTTACAAATTTGGATAGAATAGGTGTTGCTTTTGCCTTCGGCAACGGAATTAAATGGTATGATTTCTAATAAAGTCCTTATGTTCGATTTTTCTAGCTAAGAAATCACTGTTTCAACCTATTTTAATTTCCCTGTCAGCGTTATTCATTAATTGTTGTGAAATTTGCGTTGAATGAAATTCTACGATAATAACAATAGTGCCGATTTTGGTGTAGATTTACCTAACCATATTAAATTAACGTATTTGTTGTTGACAATTAAATAGTTTTAAAATTAAATTTCCAAATTTTAACTTATGTAAAGCATTGTTTTGCATGTTTTTGGTGTTTTGTAAACTGCTACCTAATATGTATGTTTACTAAATGCGCGTGCATTGGCGAAATTTCCACATGATTTCGGTCTAAAAAGTTATTATAGTTTTATTTTACTAGGGTTTTAGAGAATCAGATATAATTAAGGACTTAAGATATAATTTTAGTAATTAAAACAACGACTTTGTCGCTCATTAGACTTGCACTGATATTTGATCAAAATCATCGTTATGACTTTTAAATGATGATTTATGAAAATAAAATTATAATAGCACGTTGCTTATATATGTGTTATTATAATAAACATATTCGTCTACAAAATGCATCTATTCTGTAGTAAACATGATTTACTTAAATAAGCCTAATTGGGAAAAACCTTCCACTAGTTTTTTATATGAATATTAAAGCTTCAGTAGAATATAACAACAAAACTAACGTAAGTTAACGTACAATTTCAAATGTAACACTCAAAGAATTTGAACTCTGACAATGAATTTTCAAAATCTGAACAAAAGTAATCAGCGTATGTATGTATACAAACCAGAGTAAGAAATCTCTATAGAAGTTTGCCAAGCACTGCAGTTTCAACCATTCCTTTGTAATCACGAAATCTGTATTGTTCTTTTTACATACATGCCCATCCAATTTAGAAATTAATTATTTGTAAACCAAGGAATGCAGTACAAGGTTTTGTACCAATACCAGTTCGAGGTTAGCTATTGGATACTGAGTGAGTCATATAATTTTAAGTTAAAAAGAACTAAATCTTTTTATAATTATTTAATGCAGAAGTGTAGAAGTTGGAAGTGAGTTTCTTACAATACTTTAAAAAGTTTATTAACGAACTTTGAGATAATCTTGTATTGAGACGACTGTATGCCCAAAAAAGGCTTGCAGGATATATTTGCATCTCCCCGTTTGCATGTGTACATCAAAAGAAACCACTAAAGTTGTAACATAGTGTATAAAACGTGATGAAAAAATTCTGCTGGTCAACTTTATTAACAATAGGAATATTATTTCGTATCTTTAATTTTTCTGTGTGTTTTAGAGTTTTTTGTTCGTGAGTGTAACCCTGTAATGTAATGTGAAGTAAAAGCAGAACTTAGAATCAATATAATATGTCACTATGCAATGAAGCTTTAATTTATTTGTATGAGTGTTTGATTGGAAACTCAAGCATAATATTTTTATTAACCGTTTTCATAATAACTTTGCCATGCCAGACATTTGAAATATTTATGTAACCTTCACAACTTTCCCGAAGACGGATTAATAATAATAATTTTCTTCCCTAACTTAACAAAAAAAATTTGTCGAATTTTAACTCAATTAGTTTATATCTTTGTATGCATAACTTAACTTTAATTTTTAGTACATTAGATTTTTTTAGTTAACGAAATAAATAAATCAAATTACTGAGAATTCAAAAAATTATACCTAATTTACGTAGTAGTCTGGTTAGCGCGTATTTGCAAACGTATGGATACTAAAATAACTTGAATATAGTGCTCAGATTATCAATACAATGCAAACCTTTATATTTTTGTATTGAAACTTTAAAATGCTACAAATTATTAAAAAGAATTAGCAACGGCAATGTAATTTTTACAAATCTTTCATTTCATACCAAACTTGTAGAATCTTACTTTTTTCCTACGAACACACGTATCAGCAATCTTTAAACACTATAACATCATCATAAATCATTGTCAAAAGGATTTCGGTAAAACCCTCGCTCGATTTCACGATATTCCACAAACCGTCCTTGGTTCCTCCAAGCGTTCTGCATTTCGATTGTAGGCTGTTACAAAATGAACAATGAAAAAATGTTTTGTAAACACTAAATGTATTGGTATGGTCTGTTTTCAAATTTAAATTTAACTTACCTTGAATTTTCCCGACAATAACAGCACTTGGAGGTTCACCATTTTCTGCAGACAATTCTGGAACAAAATATCTGTGAGGAGACAGCTCCCATCATTTTCCATATTGTCAAGGCTGGATAGGTGAAGCTTGTGAAGCTCTGCAAAAATTCGAATATATAAATTATTTTAAAAAGTGTGACACTTTTGAACAAACGACTTACACTACAGGAAACCCAACGCATCACCGAGTTTCTGCAGGAAATAAAATATTTTTATGCAAAGCATTTGATGCTGAATAAAACAGCACATATTATTTTCCCGAATTCGCGTGAAAACTAAGACCATTATTTACGCTAATATTTACGAACGCAAGCACATAGGAGGCTCTGATGCCTGACAAGTGTGACGTCCCAATTATAAAAGTATGGTCATCCAAGCACATGTGCACATTTTAAAATGTGGCTACTGCCGTTTTATTCAGCACTCACAAATATGGATAAAAATACTCATATCATGCAAAATATTGGACATGCAATTGGTGACGAACATTGTTTGTAAGGATTTATTTTATGGAGAATTTAAAAATATATTAGCACATACCTGACAAGTTCAGCAAGTTGGTTTGCTTTTGTTCATTCGGGGAACCCATTAGAGCACAAGTTATTGGATATGTAGTGCTATCCCCCACGTAATATATAAACCTGATTTCCAATGATTGTAGTTGTTTCATTTCAGCGAATACATACCTGAGCGCTGACATGTCGGTCTGAGACACAAAGATGCTTAGCCGCTTCAAAAATGGTAGCGCTGTATGCAAACGTTTCATCATTTGAAAGTCGACTTGTGTTGTTTGCTTTGTACAATGAAAACTTTGAAAGTCGATTTCCTCAACAGAACTAAACCCTCCTACATTTTCAAATTTTGTAATCCATGCTTCTGCATGTCCCTCTGTGCAGATTTTCTTCAGTTTTGGCATCAATTTTTGCAAACAGAAAGAACCAAATTCAACATTGACAGATGAACCGCAAAGTTTCAATGTTTCCAAACTTTCCATTAAAGGGAAACGAACCACTGAGTTATCACAACCATATAAAGTAATAAGTTTTAGGCTTCTCCGGAAATGCTCGAAAACACTTAAAATCGATGCATTAGCAACTTCACTAACTTCTGGTTCTAACACTAATTCCTGTAAAACGGGTAGCTCGTTTTGCAATAAAAAATCCTTTATCGTGGCTGACATATAGAAATTCATGCATATTGATGTGACTGTTTTAGGCAACTTCAAGTACTCAAAATTTGTTGGAATTGTCTCGCCCTCTTTATCAAATATCATTGATTTCAAGTTGTGACTGGCATTTAAAATTGCCTGCAATATAGATAACCCGTTTCTATTGTCTCCATAAACCTTGTCGTTTGTCTCTTCAAGACTGTTTTTGCCCGAAAAATTTACATCCAAGAACTGCAAATTCGGTAGTGAAAATAGTGGAAAGGTTACTGGCATAGATCCCCCGTCGGCTGGAAAATCAATGTGTAACCCTTTCAAATGCTCACCACATTCAGTAAAATATGTGAGCATACTGTGATAATTTTCAGCATGAAAATATTCGGGTTCCATGGTTATTGTGACTGGAAGTACAGATATTTGCAAGTGGTTCTTTGAAAGTAGTAATGACTTCAATACGTCCAATTCTTTTCCGATTTCTTCAACACCTTCTGTGCCATTAAGAGAGTTTTCCTTGCAAAGAAAAATCTTGGATATGGTTTGTGTGGATTTTCGAATAAGTTTAGAAGCCGTCTCAAGCCATAACTTCTGAACCAACCGCACCGAACACAAATTGGCTGCACATATTTTGCTCCTGTCATCGTGAATGACGTATGTCAATATTGTCTCGAGCAACTAGAAATTCAGAAAGTTTTAATAAATTGTTGAACAATGATTAATTAATAATTTCTACAAAAATGCCAAGTAAGTTTACGTAAAAAAATTTATCTTACCAAAATATTTCCAAACACTGCCTCCATGTTATATTAATTCCCAAACTTGTTTGGTTTTCTGGAGCACAATCGTCAAATTTAAAATCCGCGGGATATCGTATATAATTTTTGTAACGTTATTAAAGTAAGTTGTTTCCTTAACTTCAAGAAAAAATATTAATTAAGTCGTTGAAAGATTTCTATTAACTATTATGTTAGGCGTGATATTGTGAACTGCTGCATGAATTATAAAATGAAGCATACACTGGTACAAAATGTTATGTTTATATTGTACACTTTCAAGTTTATTTCGTAAGGTTTCTTTAACATGTGAAAGAACACAAGGAAAAGTACTGCATGTTAGCATTTTTGGGTATGTATTTTGACCTACTTGATGCTTTCTGTTTTAGATAGCGTGGTTTCACGGGTTAAATCAAAGCATCCTATTTTGTCAACTGACGTGCAAGGGTACTTATGTGAAAGTACGTGGGGATTTTTGCATGAATGTATATCACAATGTGTTCCTATTTCCCTTATAGGTAGAAAATTTACCTACAACATGCATGCACACTGGTTAAAGAATAAGAGCATGGTACTGTAATTCTTAAATCTGTTTTTTCTGTCAACTTACATTTGCGTACATTTTCTAAGAAATTGGTTCTTTGCGTTATAGAAAGCATTGTACGGGTTTCACAGGGTAGGTTCTACGTCACATCACGTGCAAGGGTGCTTTTGCGAAAGTACGTACAGACTATTCCATGAATGCTTATCTCGGTTTGTTCCACTTTACCTAAAAGGTAGCAAATTTACCTAAAACATGCTTGTTCACTGGTAAAAGCTTAAAACCTAAGAGAACTCTGCTATTGTAATTCTCAAGTCTCTGTGTCTTCTGCCCACTTGCATATGAGTGCATTTTCTAATTCAGTGGTTTTAAAACAGCATACTACACTGTTATGTACCTAAATTAATTCGAGCCATAAGATATATAGCTGTATGTAAAGAGGTACTGAATCTTTACACAAATATTTTAATGCAGTGGAGTATTATCAAAGCTGCTTGAATTCGCTCATAAGAGTTTGAGAATTCATTTTAATCCTTTATCTGAAAAGTCAGCAGAACTCCATGTGTACTTGATTGTATTAGTAAACTTCGGATACAAGGTGATAGAAATCGTACAATCCCTGCAAATGAAGTGATAGCTTTCATACATGCATTTTATATACAACGTTCTGTATTCGATCTAAAACCCCTGCTTATCGAAAAATTGAACACGTGAATACCGCATGAACTAAAGTTGAAAGATTGCCGGGACCAAAGTGTTCACGTTGATAGGATTTTGATTTGTTATAGCGAAGATGAAAACTTTCCTCCGTTTTAAACATGCAAACAGAAAATATGTACACTTTGATACAAAAAATGAATCTTCCATATATTTCTGAGAAAATATTCCATACTTTAACAAAATACCGAACAAGATGTAACATAAATATGTCAAATGAAAACATACTACATACATATGATTGCTGCTGTAGTGGTTCATAACATTATTAGTAGAAACATTGATTTACTAAAACGCAAACTCGTTTGAAGTAAAAGCTTGAACTGTTACAAATTTATTATTGCTGTATAAAAAAGGAATGGGAACGTTTAGAAAATTTTACGCATAAAAAAGGAGATACAACGATACACTTATAGTACTTCATGACAATTATACTTATTTTCAGATCCAAATCACTTTTAAAATTTGATTAAGTCAAACTTTACAAATAATATTGAGAGCAACATTCACTGAAAACATAAATCTTGTACATTTTGTGCAATTTATACAAAACTTATAATATTAGAATACCTTATCAATTTTCTTTAAATTAAATCACGCATTGGCAAGCAGTCAATTTGTTTGTTGACACGCGTTGTTATGTAGTATACAGCTTTATTACGTCATCAATAAAAGTTTTATCTTGGAACATTTTTTAAGAAATGATTTTTCGTCGCACTAACTTTTTAATACAGTAAATGAGTAACTTATGCTTATTATTTACAAATCTTAAAACATAAAATGTGTTTTCACTAACAAGATGAACCTGATAAAACATGTGACACCAACATAAATATCAGTCAAATATCTGCTAAATCTTAGAAAAACTTTACTAAAAATTTTGATAAACACAAATCACACCAAAAATACGTTATGCTACTCATAATTAAAAGTAAACACTCATTTCAGATGTGTTTTTTTTGCCAGAGACCACTTTACACATAAAACTATTGACAAATATTCAGAACAGTTTTCATCTAGTCTTACATTCGGGTTTAATTCAAACTTGGTTTGCTAACATCAGTCCCAAATTAAAAAATAACAATGCTTGTCATCAGTATAATTTTTCAGGTTACAGTCTTATCAAATGTTATGAAATTTTATGTTGTGCTATAACAAAAATTTTATCAAATTCCTTCAAACCATAAAATATTATTTCTGGTAAGTAAATTTAACTGATCAACCAAAATAATGATTTCAGTGACCAAAATTAAACTTCGCCATTTTAGTTTGGATAACTTTTTATAAACACATTTTACTTTCTACCTAACAAAGGTGGTTTCATCATAAAACTACGACCTAGGGACGACAGATTAGTACATTAATTCAGCAACTTGGAACGGATTTCCGACCTCATCATCTAACTCACGATATTCCATAAACCGTCCTTCGTTTTTCCACGCATTCTGCATTTCAGTTGTGGGCTATGGCAAAAACAAATCAAGATGAAAAATTTGCATTCAAATTAATCAACTCATCAGTTTACGAATTACATTTTTTAACTGACCTTAAATCGGCCTGACAACAACAACATTTTTAAATTCATCATATTCTGCAAGCACTGCTGATAAATGAGATCGGTGAACAGGCTGATCTCATCGTCCTCAAGATTTTCATCACTTGTTAAATGAAGCCAAGAAAGCTCTGCAATGTTCAAATTAAACATACAAGTAACTTTACATGTTTTCGCTAACGTAGTTAGTAAAATTTTATTACTTACCGGACAAATTGATCAAATTGGGTTGTATGGCTTCATTCGGGTGACCCAATAAACCAGAATTAATTTTACTCACGCAATCAGTTTTAAAATCGCCACAGAACTGGATCTCTAATTTCTTCAAGTTTTCCATATGGCCGAATATATATTTTAAAGCTGATAAGGTATCCTTATTTACAGACATGCTTACACGCTGCAGATTTGGCAATGTTGTATGCAAACGTTCCATCAGTTTAAATTCGATTGTCGGTGTAACACTTTCTAATGATTTTGGTTGGTAATGAATCTCTTCTACAGTAGTAAACCCTCCGTATTTTTCTAAATCACTGACCCATGAATCAATATGTTCGCCTAAAATTATTTTCTTTAATTTTGGCATTCGATTCTGCAAACCAGATAAACTAGGATCCATACCACACGCTAACCAAGAAATGTCCAATGTTTCTAAGCTTTCCATGATTGGAAACTTAATTACGTAGTTTCCTTCTCCACAAATCTGAATATATTTGAGAGATTTTCTAAAATGTTCCATGACTCTAAACAATAACGAATTACTGACAAAACCTTCACTTTCACAATCTTTATTCTCATCATCGTCACCTTCTAATGAAAACATAAGTTCTTGTAAAACAGGTAGTTTGTTTTGCAGCAGAACCTCTGCCATTTTGTTTTCCATTGAATTTTCTATGTGAAGGTATGTGATTGTCTCCGGCAACTTCAAGTACTGTGAATTTACTGGAATTATTTGGTCTAGATCGATCCAGTATAAAAGTACGAATTCTTTTAAATTTGAGCAAGCATTTAAAAATGTTTGGAGGAACGCCATTGTGTTGTTTTGATTAGAATCTGCGCAACTATTGTATGAAAAACGTAAAGTATACAAATTTGGTAGCTCAAACTTTGGGAAGCTCAACGGCATGGATAAACCCTTTTCTGGAATATAAATGTGTATTTTCTTTAAATGCTGCCCACACTGAGTAAAAAAATTAATAATATTGCTGTCATTTTTGTCTACAGAGAAGTCATATTCCATTACTACTGTGGCCGGAAGTAAGGATATTTGTAAATGGTTTTCGGAATTAAACGTGGAAGTAATTTCGGCCAATAAATTTTCGTGCTTTGTTACTCGTTTATTGTTCACATAATTTACGTTGCCCATTTGAACATGAAATACGTCACTGCTGGACTTTCGGATAAGTCTGGAGACTGTTTGAAGCCACAGTTTCTGAACTAACCTCACTGAACACAAGTCTTTCCGGCATATTTCGTTTCTAGGTCCATGAATGACGTATGGCAAAATAGTCTCTAGCAACTGTAATTTAGCAAATTAACATGTCATTATATTCTATTTTTGGCAAACTTTGAAGCATATATGCCAACACATTAATATTTATCAGCCTGATTTTTTTTATTACCAACTCGTTCCCGAAAACTGCCTCCATTTTTACTTCAAATGTTTGCGTATTAATGGAATATTATGGAGTAAAACTCTGTCGTAAAATTAAATGCAATAATGCATAAATTTTATTAATTGATCTGGAAAATTATTATTTTATTTTTGTAAACTTGATTTGATAGAAATTATTTGTTTATGCAATTGTTATATTTTTGTAATAAAACTTTGTATTAGTAGGATGCCGGAAACATGATAACAAGCATAGATAGGTACGCAATACATTTTGTTCATAAGTTAAAGCCAAGCTCTCCTTTTTCCAACGAACGAAAATAAAAGAAAACAATGCAGTGCACACAATGCAATTTTATATCCGTCATGTGCATATGTATAAAGTCACATAGTTTATAGTGATGATGGCTTTCATGAAGCACTCAACAATTGGCCGTAAGGATTACGAAGTACACTTCACTTCACAGCACAAAACAGCACACACGCCTATAACGCATACAGCCCTACATAGAAATACATTTGTGACGAAAAAGTACACTTAACTGACATTTCGATGTACGGTGGACCATGGTGTGAGGTTTCGGTAATTTCAGTTTGTCAACAAAATAAAGACACTCGCCCTTAAAATGGATAGAGCTCTGTGCATACTGCCCTACTGAGCTTAATGAAATACACGTCTGGTATTGAGAATCAAGTCATGCATTCAAATTTTACAATAGACCATACCGGTTGTGCGTACTTTCTCTAGCTGTTGAGCTTATCTTTACAAACCAACAAATAAGTGTACGTACATTAGTTAATTCCATGATGCATTTCTTTCAAAAAGAAAGAGGAATGGGATTGTTCACACCACTGACAAGACATTGTGAATATGTGGCTTGATTTCTTGGTGTACATGGGCATGCATGTTGTTGAATAAACTGCAATCGCATCAAGCTTGCCTTTGTTCTCGATAGTCCATGATCCATCCAAGGACACTCCATTAATCCTACATTTTAACTGTGGGCTACAAAAAGTTAAAATCATTGAACTCAGAAAATATAACAATCAACGTCAGTTTAGAAATTCGCAAGTCATCTATTAACTTAGAATTTTCCTGATAACAACATCATTTGTAAATTCGTCATTCTAATTTTAAAGACCTTTTATTTAAACACATGATGATAGACTTGAAGCCTTTTTTGTAATCATTAATTTGCATATGCGTATACAAATATTCAGTAACTATTGACAAAACCATATTTGGTGTTTTTCAATTATGACATTCATATTTTTGACTTGTAACTCCAGGGATGTACTAAACGAGTAATTTTAACGCATCTCGCTCTATGAGTTAAAACAAAGGCGATAATATGTGATAATACATTGACAGAAAAGGTAGAACGGGAAAGTAAATATCGTTTCTCCAAAAACAAGAACGTCATATATATGACACTATACATTCTTCAAATATCTCAGTAGGTTTGGTTAATATTATATCTTAATTAATGCATTTTTAAAGCACCACAACAATTTTAAACAAAAACGTTAGTTTTTACCAGCTGAATGTAGTATTTTATCTGCAGTTTATTTCCATTTCACGAATTAATTGTGACGAATACGCACTTCCGATATATGCATGCATTTATATTTTTGCATATGTGTATTCATCTGATTGGTATCAAGAGATTTTCTAGATCAGAGATGGCATGTGTCTATTTATACTATTTTGCCCAATAAAAATCTTATAGTCAAAAAGCAAATCTTCCGAAACGTGAACAATTTATTTCATTATAGAACTCACAGCTGTTTCCAGATTTTCAGAATATCCTTCAAGTGTTTTCATGGTAGTGGCCAACACCCGAAACTGATACATTAAACTACTTACAAACACCAATGCATTAACATGGGTACATAATCAATATCAAGGAAACATTTTCTTTGCAATATATTTATGTAAAAAATTGTTAGTTTAAAAAATTGAATAGTTTATACAGCTTAAAAATGGCATAAATTGTGAAATAAAAAATAGTAGTGAGCTAATTTTGCCAAATTGCGTAACCATAAGCATGTGCCAAAGTGTTTGTTAAAATGTTAATAAAAAGTAAGTAAAATGTATTTAAATAAAACATTTAAATGTTCTATGATTTTATTTCTACAAATATGTTTCATAGTAAAATTAACAAATAAATTGTTCGAAGTTTGGTGCAAAAAACGGAAGATAAAACAGTTTATAATTATAATATTTCATCAAACTGGATACCTTCTGGGTAATGTAAGCTTTTATTTATTGGTTAAGTTTAAATTTAATAGCATCGTATAAAGTGCACCCAGTAACCACCACAAAATTACCTGAAATAAAACGACAGAGCAACTCGAAACTCTTTTCAGTTTAGATAGGTTAAAAACTGATTGCACTAAAAAAATTCAAATTTTCACATTCTGTAACCAAAATTACACATACTGCTTTCATAATGTATTATATTGTGACCTTGGAGTTGATATCCAATTTTCTTTATACAATCCTTAAGCAAAAATGATCGAAGAAGTTTATCGATTAATGACAAATGTTTAAAGCGAATTAAAATTATTAAATTACATTAATTTATTTTAAATGTACTCCGTAAAATTATTTCTAATAAATCTATTAGTATCATTATTTGATCTGGGCCATAAACTTTTGTCACAACGCAATATTTATCAAGACATTATTGAACAACTTATTTGTTTTACACGAATTTTATTTCTACTCCACGATATTGTTCATTTTAAGAAATAAATCCAACAAGTATGTAAAGTAATTTTTTAGCTAAATATTTAAGGAATTTACATTTTCATGAAGATCATCGCCAGGATTGGTATCGTCACACTTAGAAACATTCTCATTTTTCAGAAATTTCACTTCGAACAACACGAATAGCTCATCAACACTGCAAAACTTTTCAACTGTATTCTTAATACGATTAAGCAACTTTTGCTCAAAATCGGTTTGTCCAAGTTTGCAAGCGAAGGCCATTAACCTAACATGCTGAGTATTAGCTTCAAAACGATCGTTTTCGCTTATGGCATCATTGCACGCTTTTAAAGCTTCTGGAACTGAAAAAAGTTTCTCATTGTAAAGATCAGGGACCATGTAAAACATTTCCAATACTTCAGTTGCACTTTTGGATTTACGGATTTTTTCTATGGCTAGTTTAAATAGTCGAGCTTCTGCCTGTTTGAGAGACAACTGCTGTGTCATTTCGAATAACTCCACAATTATGTGAAAATCCTCGAAGTCATACCCCAAAAAATTATTAACCCAATTCAATAGACGAGTCATTCCGTAGTTGTGAGCTGTGTATCCAAATTCAACAACAGTATCATCATCCATCCATGAAGCCTGCAGTACTCCGGTGTACCAGTAATGCAAGAATATGTTCATTGTTTTGTCTGAAACGTCAACATTTACTTCGTTCTTCGAATAAACTGATCCGAATATTGACGGACACCTGGCTGTAACAAAATATATCGTTTTAACAACCCAAATGCATGCATTGATTGTTTTCACTGTAACGCTTTATTGATAGTTCATAGTATTTTACCCATCAAAATGTTTTTGTGTGCGGATATCTCAGTTTTGTCCCTTGTAACAATTTTCACGTCACAGTTATTTTTGTCGTCCAAAAGAGCTGCCAAGTCTTGGCTGTATTCGTTTTGCAATGAGATATAGAATGAATCGGATATTTTAGGTAAATTTTTCAGTGTACACGTCAGGTTGAGTGTTAAGCATCCTTCAGAACAAATCCAACCATCATCAGAGGAATTTGTCTTACCGCAGTTCCAAAATGATTTTACTGTCTCAATTGTTTTTCCAATTTTAACCGCAGTCTGACCCTGTATTATAAATAATATTGTTTAACAATTTATGTCAAATCTAATTCAAACACTTTTATGAACCATGATAGAATACCTTAAATTTTCGGCCCACATTTCCATCTCCTTTTAAAATTTCTATCACTAAATCAGCTTTCATGTTCTCAATGCAATATAGTTTACGAAGAAACTTAAAATAAACTCCAATAGAATCAGTTTTACTGAAAGAAAATCCAATCAATACAGCTGCATATTCCATGCTTCCTGATTCCAGTTTAAATTCAGTACTTGTATTCTCAAAAGTCCCATTATTCCTTTGTGTCACCTGTTCCCAATTTTTTATTTTCCATGTGTTCGTAAATGTTTTTTGGCTGGTCTGTAAAAATATTATAATTAATTTTTTGAAACAGTTTTTTCTACATATTTGAAACGAATTGAATCTCAAGTAGAGGAACTAAATACTTACGTCTTCTACACTGCTCATATCTGCCATATTCCAAATTGGGAAAAACACTTGGGTGCACTTCTAACTTAAATTGCCAGATTTAAATAGGCACTTTACTGTTTACAATTTTTAGGTAACACTGTCAAAACATTTATTGGGTTGAGTTTTTAAATAATTTGATAAAATGTCACCGCTTTAAATGACCAATTTCGAAAAATAGAAAACTGGTGCGTTTTGCACTTGGTAATGAAAGCTTAAATATCCTAGTTTTATGAAAGATCAAGGCCTGGTTTTCTTGGCCAAAGTTTTTATAAAATGTACTTTACGTTGCTCGAAAACATTTATTTCACCAATGTTTAATTCATTTAAGCTTAAAAACAAAATTTGTAACAAAATAAGTTCGTTTAAAGGAAAATTGAGAAAAATGTAGGGCATACATGTTTCTCTAAGGCTAGGCTAGCCATAGTATAAAACTAGTACTGTAAGTAAAAAATAGAGTAGTGCAAAAAGTATTTTTTACTGATTTCTAAAGTATAGAAGTAAAAAAATCAGTTATATATTTTTGCCTGTACCATGTACACGTACCACGTACACGTAAAGCATATACCACTTATTGGACTGTATCACCAAAAAAATTCAGTTTTAGAGTATGGTTTCTTGACAAAATTTGATGCCAATACTCTAATCAATCAATTTATGCAATAATATTTTTTTGCCATTGGATTAGCATGTAAACGTTAATTGGCCGTTACTCCGCTACCGTTAGACAGATTTGGCTGGAAATCAATAGGCTTCTTACTTGTACCCTAAGGTACTTGTATACCAAATTTGAAGTCTGTAGGTCAAAGCACTTTTGAATTAGAGCGTGGACATACATACATACATATATACATACAGACAGACATGAAATACGAAATCAACAAGTAGTACGAAATACCTCGCACTACTTAATAAAACTGCTGAAAATTCTGTTCTGAGGCTGGTGAATAAAGCGAAACCGGTTGGTAATGTAAAATATTGCATTTAAGAGAATGGGAAATGACTCTGCATTCAATCTACGAAGCCATAGCCCGAGGCAGGAACGAAAATTCCTTTCCATTAACATTGACACAGTTTTATTGTCAGCTTACCTCTGTAAGCAATAGAAACAGGTTGAACCGGAAAAAAGGGCAGTGAACTTGCGTACGTGTATGAGGGTAGATGTTACTTATCCAACGCAGCAACTACACTACATACGCATACGCACTGCACACGCTTACGCATCTTGTTCATCTAAGATCCGGGAAGGCTGGCTTTTTTCTTTAATTTTACTAAAATGCGTAATTTGTTTATATTTTCGTCGTGTATGACCGTCCGTCCTTCCGAAACATTTTTTTTATCCCAGTGAAAGGATAGTTGAGACATGTTTGAGGTACACTATTTTAATTGGTTTTATTTTAGTACAAAGTATGTTAGTTTATAGTAATTTTATATTATTAACATATAGAACTAAGTTTAGAACGATAAGTTTTACGGACAAATGAATCAAAGCAATAACAAAAAACACCAAAGACTTTTAAAAAATATTAAATTTTTATCTATGGAATCTATAACAGAAGGTCCATTAAGACCAATTTTGTATTGGACCATATAAAAAAAGTTCGATAATTTTTTTATCAAAATGTGCTAGGAATTCACTTTAGCATTACTCTCGAATTTAAAAAATCAAATCGTGTTATCCTTCATAGGGTAGATTTTTTTGTTAACCTAAGATAATTTAATGGTTAATCATCCACAAACTCCGTTTAAATCAAAATCAGTTAGTGTGTTATATTGAAGAATTCATTTAAAAGAGTTTTGCTACTTCAGTACTCAGTTTGGAGGGACTTTATATGAAATAGTATTGAATCTGAGCTTCTTCAATTATAAAGGCGTGCACTGATTTTTGTCAGCTACGTGCTGTGTCTTGAAGTATATCTCACGCATGTTATTACGTATTCTACAATATTCCTTAAAACATTTAGAGTGAATGCGTATGTACTGGAATTTGAATACAATTACGCACAAAATAAGACTTCTCCTGTGGATATTTCTTTTAAGAACAAAAAAGTTCAAATGATATTTCACAAAAGAAAAATTCTGCTGCTATTCAGATCTATGTACATGTTTTAAATGTTCTCCATAACAAATACATAGTGATGGTAATATCATAAAAATTTGTTCGTGAACTTGTGCTCGTACCTGTCATTAATTTTATATGTACCCTTATAGGTACCTTCATATAGTATACATATGTGCCAGGTACACAAGTTGTGTGTAGTGAAGCTTATTACAGTTAACTTCAGCCACTTGATCAAGTGTGAATTTTGTATTGTAAATTTTTTATGCTGTACGAAATTATAAATTATATTTGGACTACAAAACAAAATATTATCAGTGCTGACAGTGTTTCATTTCATACTTGTATTCATTAATTCGTATTAATGAAGTGATTTATTCTATTAAAATAAAGTTAAAAACTAAATAAAAAATAAAAAGTACAAAAAATTTCAAACGGCATTAATTTATATAAACGGTATATAGTTCATTTTAGGCAGCTCTAAACAGTACGAAAGGCATCTCGGTGTGGAGTTCAGTTTCGTTTAATAAACGCTTCGGACACGGTGGACTGTTAACTGACTTATATCAAAAAATCCGTGTTAAGTGACTTTCTTCTTTCAATTTGTTTAATAATATAGCGGTGTGAGGACTTTTAAATAAAAATGGATATGGACTCCTTGCCACTTCGCTACAATTATTGTAAACGACCAGTTTCTGGAAGTCAAGAGGACGTAAGCTAATAATCATTGAAATAAAATATACGTTATTGCAAAATACTGCTCACAACTGTTCCATACATTTGACATATTTTTCTTTGTTTTAACAGCTAAAGGAGAGAACGTTTAAGTTTAGATGGATAATACACGATTGGAAAAAAGTCATACAAGAGGATAAACTTTATGAGAAAACGTACGAATATTTCGATCTACAAAATGATGGGCTAATTTTTGCAAAAATTATGGTTGGAATTTCCCTCGACCAGATAGACTCTGTTGGATTTTACATGAGGCTACTGGACAAACATCACTGCTTGGACAACGTGGACACTTATTTAGTTATGGAAGTTCTACAACGAGGTGGCAACGTGGGAAGAACAATAACGGTAATTTATGCAAGTTTAGCCAAATATATGCATTCGTTTTGAAAAATTTTCACGGAGAGAAATGTTTTATTGTATAGGTAGAAGCAAACGCGCAAGTTGGAACCAAAATCGACTTGGAAAAATCCTTCTGGGAGTGCAGCAACCCAGATTCGTCTTATTACACTTGGACAACGTGTGAAGGGACCTTGATAATAACATTTAAATTTACGCTTAGAAATTTGCCAAACCTTTTTTCCATCAAGAAAAGAGAAGCTTTTAGGGTTGATTGCGTAGACAGCTTGAGCAGAGATATGGAAGCACTTTTAATGGACAAAATTAATTATGATGTTAAATTTCTCACGAAAGACAAAACTGAGGTTCTTGCACACAGAAATATTTTAAGAGGTAATGTAGCTTATCTTATTAAAAGTAAAACATGGCATAAATTTATAAAATGTAAAGAAAAACGTTAAATGAATATATTTTCTAGCTCGCTGTCCTGTTTTCGTACCAATGTTTGGACCGGAGTTTTCGGAAAGTGGTTCTGGAGTCATAAATGTTCCCGACATTTCCGACAAAACCATGAAAATTCTCGTAAACTACTGGTACACAGGAAAATTACTGGACTCTTGGGAGGATGCTGATACCGTTGTCGAGTTTGTGTACGCTGCAGGAAAATATCAGATGACTCGGGTTTTAAAAGTTTTAGATGAGACTTTGGGTTTTGGTGATTACTCTTTTCATGTTGAATTGGAATTGTTAAAGATTACCGGTCAGCTGCCTCTCAAAATAGCGCAAAAAACCATAGTTAAAGAACTCACTAGTAAAATTACTTATTTATATTCTATAAGTTTGACCAAACTATTAAAATTCCTTTGTCTGGAAAATTATAAAATAGACGAGGAATTTATTTCGGTTGCACAAATGATAAAAGCTTGCAATAGCGCGTTGTGCGAAAACGATGATGAAAACGCCAGTAGTGAGCATCTAAAATGTTTGATACTGGCTTGCGAATTCGGAATGAAAGATATTGAGAAAAATCTTTTAGCTCGTATTACTCGTACAGTTAATAAAATAGACAATGCGGAAGAATTTCTTGCATTATTTGACCTACAAAATAGAGAAAATTCCTGTATGAATATTTGCCAAGATTCTGATGATCAAGATGACGTTAAGGTTGCTAAACATGAATGAGCCTTTGAATTGGTTTTGAAAAAAAATATTGAAGTCATGTATTTACTAATTAAGTCTATATATCTAGTTTACCATCTGTAAAAAATAGAATAATCCTATTTCCATTCAATATTTACATGAATATGAAAGGGTTTGTAAATACTAGTACAAAACATCACTCGAATACAAAAATGTAAGCTTTATAAAATTGATAGCTTTATAGTGCAAAGGTAAAACCAAAACTTTAAATTTATTGTGTATTTTATATGGACAAATGGTGAAATAAAATTTGTAGCCTACAATTTGTAAAAATTATAACGGTTTTAATTTGTTAAAATTTAGTGTTGTTTATGTGATAACAGATGGTTGAAGTTTGGTAATAACGATTTTTCACAAAAGCATCGAGATATTAAGGCCCCTACTCAGCTCACATTTTGACAAAACGAAATCGCCTTGGACGAAATACCCTTCTCTGGGTGAACTAATTCCACGCAGAAAAAAAACTGAAAAAATAGTTTTTTAACAAATATGTTTCGTTTGTCATTCTCAAGTCCAACACACGGAATAACAACGAAAAATTGTCTGGTCAGGTATTAGTGGTGGTAGTACCATGGTGAGAAACATTTTCTACTCGAGTTTCTAGTACTTCGTCCATAATTCGTGCGGAAAGAAGGGGGTAACATTTCGCGCATTGTCTCGGTGAAATAGAAACGAAATTTTACCTAGGTGAAATTTCCGTTACTATTTCACCTGTGACCTGAGAGCAAGAAAACGAATTATTTCCCTCCGCTCGAATTTCGAGTCTTTTCCGTGCGAAATAGCGACCTGAGAGGGGGGCATTAAAATCAATAAATTAACGAAAAAATACGAAACGAAATAAAATACATCTGAAATATTGGACTATAAACTACATAAGTGGTGTTTCAGCTTAGAATTCGGAATAAAAGTCCATTCAAATCATTGTTAAAAATACAAATTAAGTGTCTTAAAATTTAATTTGTGGTTGTAAACAACAGAGATTGAACTGCGAAATCCAAAAACGAAAAATTACTATTCACAAAAATAAGTTGAATCCGATTGTTACTTCAAATTGCTGCTGATACTCATGGCTTGCTTATTCTTGATCTCGTTTCTCTGCAAGTTGGCGTAATCTACCAACACACTTTTTTTGAAAACTCCATACTCTTTCCCTTGAAGACCATGGTTCTCGTATATTTTGGCTTTAAAATTTTCTGCTGTTATCATCCCAGTTTCAGCTAGGACAAATTTAATTACTTCTGCAATACAAAATATTCACAGATAAATTGTGCAGTATATTATTTAATAATCAATTAAGTATAATTTGCATTTCAGCAATCTTACGACTGATAAGAAAAACTCGCTTGGTGTCATAAGCCTGGATTTCAGTTCCATCAGGCTTGCGTTGCTTCCTTATAAATCCTTTGAGAATTTCGTCGTCAGTAAAGTATCTCTTGAACAATATTTTACCAATAATGGTAATTTTTTTAACATGGTCAGTCTCAGGACAAGACTCTGCACGCATGTCTGTAAACAGGCTTTCATCTAGCTTATTCTACAATAAGCATTTTCGTAACAATTATGATATTGATACTATTTGTATATTTAATATGAATGTATTCAGACATAAATAAGTATTCTGTAAGTACCAAATAAAATTGATACATAACATCAACATCTATGTTAGTATCCTGCGTTCCGCCATCCTTGGATTGCGGTTCATCAGTCTGACTCTCTTGAGAAAAAAATACAGGAACTTGGACTATAGGTTGTGATGAGGTCTGAACGACTTTTTCGGTAGTTACATTCATGTCTGAGTATTCATTGTTCGGTCTGAAAGAATTAATAGTTTTTTGGATTGAATTATTTCACAAAAGAAATTTGTCTTACCCATGATCAAGTTCTGTCATAGTTGAGCTATCATCGTATGAATTATGTACAGTGACAAAGGTATTCAACCTGTATCCAAATAAAAGTCCGTTTATTCATCATAATATTGGTTTTAAATAGGAAAAACATTTAAAAACGTGAATTACATGTCAAAAAAATTTGCTGCTTTAATTTGACCCATTAGTTGATGATAACTCTGTGTGTTGTAGCTGTCTTCAAAGTTCTGGAGTAAATACTTTTTTAGCCCGACGCGAAAATATTCTTCAGCATGACGGAGACTAAAATGTAATTTGAAGTAGTTGTTGGATTTAGAAACTTATTAATTTTACGATCAAGCGTGTAATATTGTTACCTGAATTCGTCTTGTAGATATCCATGTAAAAGCTTTTCTGGAGTTTTTATTCTTTAACAAGATTCCAACAAAATCATTAAGATCGTAGCATGGAAAGGGAGATCATTTAAAACGATTAAACTTACTCAAAACCAAGATATTTTGATAGTTTATTATCATCCCATTCATGTGGAGGGGATTGTGTGCCTTGTTCTCTCCGAACTATTGCACTGGAAGTGGAACCAGAAGGGTTGTTTATTGCCCGAAATGTATTTTGGATTTCAGGAGCCCGTATAGGTGGGGAACTAACTTTTGGGACAACTTCATGGGTACTGAAGAATAATTTAAATAGAGGTACACTAAAATTTCATGAAAGGATTGCCATAAAAAATTGATTTGAGAAAAACTTTTGCTTACATTTCACTGGTGCTCACTTCTGGAATATTTTTAGTTGTATCTCTTGAATCCTTTCCTTCACTGTCTTTGCCCGAACATCTGCGATAAAACGTAAAGTAATCAATCATGATTACGCACAAAAACAATAATATTTTGTATTTAACATGGCTGTACAACTAAAATATCTATTACTCGTCGGATTCATCATCTTCATCCATTGACTCGCATCTATCCACTTCAGGGACACCTGAAAATTGTATTGAATTGATTGCTTCATATTAATTCAAATTTTATCTTGGGATACTTCTTGTGAAGCAAAAATATTTAGGAACTTAATGATTACCCCACTTA
>JAQFXM010002913.1:0-22447 GCA_034693345.1 Entomobrya multifasciata
ACCAAACCGAACCAAATTTATTCAACAAATTCTCCATAAGAAACAAATTTTGAAACCAACAGTCACACAGAAACTATTAAAACCCTCATCAGTCCTCAATTTTACAAACCAACACTCACTTCAAAACCACCAAAATACACACCGCCGTCCCCTTAGTAGTAAAATTTTAAAACACTAGGGGGGATGGGGGGCAACCATCACCCAAAATTTACTTTCAATAACCAAGTCAAATTCACCAAAATCAGACGTCTAGCTTCTCAATTGCTACCCAAAATTCACCATTTTTTTAATTTCTTAATTGCCATCATTGTATTGTTATAATGAACAGGTTAGGTTTGGTTAGGTTTTAAACACCCAGTCCAAGTAAACAAGCTCGAAAATCATCAAAAGCTCGAAAATCATCAAAAGCTCGAAAATCATCAAAAGCTCGAAAATTCAAAAAATGTTCGAAAATCATTTCAAAAGCTCGAAAATTCAAAAAATGTTCGAAAATCATTTCAAAAGCTCGAAAATTCGAAAAATGTTCGAAAATCATTTCAAAAATTATCCAAAACCGAACCAAACCGAACCAAATTTATTCAACAAATTCTCCATAAGAAACAAATTTTGAAACCAACAGTCACACAGAAACTATCAAATTCCTCATGAGTACTCAATTTTACAAACCAACACTCACTTCAAAACCACCAAAATACACACCGCCGTCCCCTTAGTAGTAAAATATTAAAACACAAGGGGGCATGGGGGCAACCATCACCCAAAATCAACTTTCAATAAGCTACTCAAATTCACCAAAATCAGCCGTCTAGCTGGTCAGTTGTTACCCAAAATTCTCAATTTTTCAAATATTCCAGCATCCATCATTATAATGTTAAATTAAACAGGTTCGGTTTGGTTAGGTTTTAACCACCCAGTCCGAGTAAACAAGCTCCAAAATCGTTCCAAAATCTTCCAAATATCAAAAAGTGGTCCAAAATCACCAAAAGCTCAAAAATCCAAAAAACCTTTTCCAAAATCATTTCAAAAATAATCCAAAACCTAACCAAACCGAACCAAATTTATTCAACAAATTCTCCATAAGAAACAAATTTTCAAACCAACACTCACACAGAAACTATCAAATTCCTCATCAGTCCTTAATTTTACAAACCAACACTCACTTCAAAACCACCAAAATACACACCGCCGTCCCCTTAGTAGTGAAATATTAAAATACACACCGCCGTCCCCAAAGTAGTAAAATATTAAAACCCAAGGGGGGCAGGGGGCAACCAACACCGAAAATCAACTTTCAATGCTCAACTCAAATTCACCAAAATCACTCGATTAGCTACTAAACTTTTCTTTTAAATTCTCCTTTTTTATTTTACCAACAGTCGCCACTTTATCTCTAAAATTATAATTTTCGGTAAAATTGGGTTCTTAGCAACTAAGGCTAAGAGGAAGGGCTCGAAAACGTTTGGCGTGTTTTCGGTGAGGGTTAGAAATTAATTCGATGCCGCCGAAATAAGCACCGAAAATTTGTCTTGATAATCGCACCTGCAACGTTTTTCGAAAGTTTTGCTTTTCTTAACCATCTAAACCGTTGAATTAATTTAGGCAGTGCTAAAACTGAAATGCAAAATACATCCAAATAAACACCTAAAATAGGACCGTTAAATTCGTTTTATTGTTAAATGCTATACCATCGATTTTTTACCAGGCAAATTTGTAACATAAAGAAAATACAGAAATAAAAGCACCGAAAATTTGTGTGTTGTGTTTATTTGCTAGCATTTTTTGCGTGTACGTTCATCGTTTATATGAAGACTAACGCGGCACTGCTATAATACTCAATTGTCATTCAGCCTCGGCTCGTTTTTTTTAAATTTTCCCGCCAATTCAGTAGTAGGTTTTCGAGGGCAATGGAATGGATCTGATTGGTTGTTGAGTGTTGGTGTGATTTTGTGTGCGATCACTGTGACGTCCGCACTCGGTCGGGGTAAATTTGGGGACTATATAAAGCAGTTTGAGCGAGGATGAAAGGGTTTTTTAAAGTCATCCACTTTGACTAAAAAACTTGAAGCACCGAAAATCGGGGAATATTATGTCACGTAACGTTCATTCTAATATAAGGAGTTCTGGTGCTATGGTGCTTTCGCCCAGGATAACCAGTAGCATATCTCAGCAATTAACAAGTACGATTAGTACTGTACCTGCAAGCTCACCGCAAGGACAAGGTGCAGAATCGGACGATGTCGATGACGAGAATATGCCTACTATCCCAGCGGAAGTTGTTGTAACTCACAACGATGCAGACGGCGGAATTTCGGTGGTTTCCAATATGAGTGGGTCTTCAGAATCAGATGATGAGTATTTGACGGATGGGCAAATTTACACCATTGAAAATGAAAAGGAATACAAGCTTGATGGACTACTCATGCTTGGTAAAACGTGGAACATTGTTTGTACTGGTAATAGATTTTAAACCCTTAGTAGTAACTAACACATTCAGGCACATGTAGCACCGAAAATTTATTAAAGATTTGTTTGTATTGGATTTATTAGATGGAATTTTTACGGTTCTGAAACAACTGCAAGTTCAGCGGCTAACTAAGTTGTCTTACAAAGGTGTACCTGAAATAACGAAAAGGAAGAACCATTACGAAGTTATCCTTGGATTCCTCGATTGTGGTTCACTATCACTAATTGTCGTCTCCAACAGCGACAAGAGATTTGTTAATGGTAAGTTTACATTTTGATAACAAAACGATTTGTACCCAAAAACCATAGTTGCACCGAAAAAACAAACCCATTTATTTTGAATTGTGTTATTGTGTAATAGGGAAATGGACGCAAGTGAGTTATGATGAAATGACAGGAAAGATTCGCGAACTTATTGTCGGTGCCATCAATGACTTTGCCGAATGTCAGACTAGATTAGATTTTTTGATGAGTGGCTGCGGGAAAATAGTCATCAAGCAATGTGACTGGGAACAGGTTGGAAATCGATTAGCAGACCGTCTACAAAGATTTGCAAGCACTGATGAATCGGTTTTTCCTCGTGGCCCAAAATTCTATTTTATCTTCAAAAAGTTTGGTAAGTTTATTTGCAACATATAAAACATGCGACACCGAAATTTTAAAAATTAACCTAACCTATAAATTTCGGTGTTTAATCTGCTTTTGCATCAAGGCCAAGATATACCGATACACAAGGACTCGATCACGCACTACCCCCACCTCCAAGTCCAACACGTCGACCGGATGGTAGTTCATGTCGCCATTGACCAACATTTGGATGATCATTACCTTTTCTTTTGCCCCTCAGCATTTAAAGTACTTGGTACACCCAGCCATTCTTATAACGTTACGCTTCTACCTAACGTAGGAAACTATATATACACCCGAATAGGACCTAACGACGAAAACGTAAAGTGCGTTCAACAGTACATTAGATTGTTCCACGCCGTTCATCGCAATGTGACCGAGTAAGTGGACTTAGATTTGTCGTTCGCACCGAAATTTTAACATAACTTCTGAACCCAAATTTTAGCATAATTTTGGAACCGAAAATTTAATCGTGTGTCTTTGTTACAGTTTTTTTAAGGAGCCGCTGATTGCCAAGACGCTATTTTCGGCGTATACAAAGAAACTAAATGGTGCCAACATGACAAAGCCAGATGTAGTACTCAGTCGTATACTTGACGGCACCGTGGACAAGATATTTCAAGGAATCCAGACTGCCATAATGGATGGAGGAACAGTTCGATCCCGCACAGAGGTTGTATGGTCTGCTACGCAAGCCCAAGTTAACGTCACATCGTTACGTGAAGTTGTTAATCTTGCATTGCTACAGGCAAAAACTTTTGTACATCTTCGAGGCTGTTGTAAAGCAACGAACTTTTATATACTGGAGACCTTCAAGGTGCACGATTTCCTGTGTTTTATGCTCAACCACCTGTTTCAAACAATCGATGTTGCCCGAAAAAAAATGCGAACGTTCTTGGCTCTACCCCTTTCGAACATTCAGATGGCTGTTGGAGATTCTTTGTCGGTGCAGGACTTTGCTGATTTGGTAATCGCCGAGGGACTAATCAAAAGGATCTTACGAGGTGACACCGAAAAATTCCCGAAGGTGTTAACTGAGATAATCAACACTACTAACCCCCCTAACGGAACTTTGTCCAACTGGCCCTTTAATGAAGAAATGATGTGGCCGGAAAATGGGATCATTAAATCTGCTGTACCAATTACAAGTCTTATGAGGGATTTTGGTAAAATTATCGGTGCCCAGTGTACAAACGAGTTTTTAACCGACATGTATGATGAGTATTCTGAATGGATGAGTATAGCAACAAGCAGCAGCCGAGTGGACGTAGAACAGGCCGCCAGTCGTCTTTTCAAGCTGGTGATAAATGCCCTGCTGCAACAAACCCTTGAAGTCAATGGATTGAAGGCAGACACGCCCAAGGCCTTAGAAAAGCTTTGGATTTTCGGTAAACTGCTTGACGTTTCAAAGATGCATTTAGTAGACAGTACATCATTAAAGAATAAGTTGTGCATGGGAAAGGTACGCAATACAGCAGGCTTACTACGGTTAGTGAACTTTGTTGAACTCTTACGGTGCCAGATGAATGCAAGGTTGAATGGTGGATTCGAGCTGGCAGTTGCCATAGCATTAGATAGAATGATGGCTAAATATTCGCTGCCATTCATTTTAAACGTACCTGCATCGGACACCATATTTGTCTTTTTGCCAATAACCTTCACTGGCCAGATTCAGAACATCTTGGATATCTACGAATGTGCTTTTAAGACAATTTTTCGGAGACACATTGGGGACAAAGGTATTCACGTTAGACAATACTTGAAGCCCGTATTGCAAGGTATAAGCCACAGTCCCATTGATGAGCGAACCAGAAATTTGCACCGACTTCTCACTGTCATTAACCACTTGCTGGATTCGGATGTTGTTAAAGGAACACCAAGTTTCAAAAAATTACCACCAAGCTTGCAAAATCTTCTTGTACCAAGCACTTCTCCCCTTTATAATGTTCCAACTTTGGTACCACCTACTTCAATCGCACCGAAAACTTCCCACCTAACCATCAATGACCAGACTGAAAGTAGGGTTACTCGAGCCATGACGAGACAGCAGCAATTGATGCAGGATGCGGAACTTACTTTAGATTCCTTAATACATACCAACTGGGATAAGAATAAGACTCAGGCTCAGATTGATGCGCAACAGAAAACTCAAGCAAATGCAAAGAAAACCCCTGATGCTGCAAGTTCGGCACCTTCAAGCACCAGTGAAATTTCGGTGGACAGGGTAACCATAAAACTTTATTTAATTTGTAATATTTTTCGGTTGCTGAAATTTATTAACCCATTTATGTTATTTTGCACAGGATGAAGATAACTGTAGTGCTGAAGAAGATGACCCCTTATCTTCGTTTCGGTCCCCATCATTTGAAGCGTTCAAAAGACCATTTTCGGTGCGTATTTTTATGCAACTAACCTTACTAACCTAATTAATATAGCACCGAAAATTAAAATGTTAACTTTTTAAATTGTATTACAGCCTCCTATTGATCGGCAGCATAGAATCAATGTACGAAGTTTTTCCACACCCGATAGGTCAGTTTCATTAACACCCCAATCCCAATCTGCTTCACCAAGGAGCTCCGTGAATTTGTCGCCTAACCCACAACGTTTCGATGGACATATAACGCGATCTAAAAGCCCAGTTGAGTATCAAAGTGAGTACAGTGAGGCCTACGACTCTGATGCAGGGTCCCAATTATCTTCGGTCAGTGCATCCTTACCTTTAAGCACCAGGCGTTGCAAAGCAAGAGTAAGTTGAAAATTCATAAATCATGATTCTCAGTTCAAGTAACTCGACCTAACTATGACACCGAAAATTTAATTTTTTTCGTTTCTCGTATTTTGCAGCCCATCAACATGTCGGTATCATCAGAATCGTCCGGGCCATGTTTTATTTCACCGCAACGCAACATGTCCCCTAGGTTGGAGCTCAACGTTCGACAGGTAACCAGATGTTTAGTTGCATATATGCATCATTACCAAAGCCATAAATATGTCAACCCAAAACCATTTGTAAATATCCTTAAAAAATTATAAATTGTCCTTTCAGCCACTGTCATCGGAACCAGCTGCTAAACGCGTCTGCACCGATAATTCGTCTATAGTGTCGTCCAACTTCTCCGAACTGCAAAGAGGTGACCTGTTCAAACCTAACAAGAGGGTGCAAACAGGAACGGCATATGATTTGGTTTTTTTTAATGACTCACGACCGAAAACTCAACCAGTTGCTCAACCCAGGCAGCGAAAATCACACGTTCCATACTCCGAGGATGAGACCCGAGCCGTATTTAATTTTATGCATCAGCAAGGGTGGTTGGTCTACATGAAAGGCATGACCCTTGCAAAGCTCATGTCAAACCAACAGGTCAGTAAAAGCTCGCTTTAATTACACTCATTTTAATATCCGACATTTCAATTTGCACCGAAATTTATTCTTGTTTATTTTTTTTGCAGTTGAAGATTGTAGATCGACCTGCGTGGGGTATTTCCTCTCACATTAAATGTATGCTTGATTCAGCATGTTTGAAAGAAATTGTTGGCACCGACATTTTCAACGCCTGCATTAAAGCTACCAAAGAAATAAAATTGACTAAACATACTAATGTGTTAACAAAGGACATGATTAAAGAAAAGTTCCCAAATTGGAAATAATTTTGTAATGTATATGTTTCGCACCGAAAATTTAATGTAAATTCAATAAATCAATTCTTATGTTCAATGTAGTGACAAATGTATGTAAAACGCATAGTTAATGGATGCTAATTGTCGGTGCAGTGTTATAGATAATAGTATTTCTGGATGGCCATTTGTAAAAGTGCGTCATTTTTTGTCGGTGCTCATATACCCTAACCTTACCTTATTGTAAAAAAATCGGTGCTGCAGTTTAAAAAAATATTTTGTATGCTCTGCTTATTAATTAAATGTTCTATGCATAATAAAATTTAACAATTGTATATGTGTACACGTTTAAATATTCGGTGCATTATTAAAATATTTGTAGTTCAAATGTGACTCATTAAATGAATTGATAAAAACAATAACAACCGTGCATTTGTATCCGTCTATTTATTCGGTGCTATTATCGACTTAGATTACAAGGCGTTTTACATGGTACTTCATGTATCCGCATTGGCTTTGAATTAATTCCGCGCTTCAAGCAGTCACCGAAAATATTAAAATTTTGCAGGCTTCGTAATCACAGGCTAACGGAGGTGGCTCTGCGAGCAAGGCACTGTCGCCACGTCATCCACGGGCAAGTCATCAGTCCCCCCGTCATGCTTCCACCTTTTTGCCTTCCAATACCTACTTCTCATTCGTCAAGCATCATGCACCCATGTATAATCAATCCCATCCACGTCATCGTCTTCACTCATAATATTTTTTCACAAGTCACGGCGATAAGCTAGCCGACTAAAAGTTTAAAGGGAGTTGGGGACCCTATATTCCCCTTGACCCGGCTCGCCCGGTGGCATTGCTTGGATGCCACAGGTGTGCTTCGAGGATGCGCTACGGCGTACTTCTCGGGGAGTAGTCCGGTCAGTATAGGCCCCTGCTGTAGCAGCGTGGGAAGACCCGTGTTATTTTATATGTAAAACGGGATTAGGTAGGTAGGAGGACTCTGTGAGAGGGAACTTGAATTCGGTGGACGTTGTGGGGCACCTGGGCCCATTGTTAAAAACTGGCCCAGGGAACCACAACGGAAGCTGTTATTAGAGGTTCCTTTCACGACTCCGCCAGCTTGCACATCTTAGAGTATGTGCTAGAAGGCTGGTGTCAGGGAATTCAGGCCCCTTTTTATTTTTATTTTTTTCCCCATTAGGCTTTGGACCGGCGTGTCCCATCGTAAAAGTTTTCAATTAAATTCATGGCCCCTTTTTTTTTTTACAATTCGTGTGTAGCAGCGCATATTCTTGGTTGCGTCTCCACTCCCGCTACATACAGAATTTAGGTTGTTTCCACATACGTTTCTTAGGTAGACAGATAGATTTTCAAAACTACTTTCTTTTTTCTCTTTTCCTACAATTTTCGGACAAACTTTAATTCAAATAAATGGGTATTTAGTTAGTTAGGTGGGATTCGAAGTCAGGACACGTTCACGTTCGTGAATCCTGTACACACAATTATTTTTGGTCAGGTTTGAAAAAAGATTTTTATCCTAATTTATTTCTTTAGCATTCCAAAAAACTTTTCTACCGACCATAATCAAAAATAATTGTGGCCAAGAACCTGACAAAATTACTTTAAATTTTTATAAATTGGAATATTTTACAAAGAATTCAAAAATAAAATTCTCAATTTTCGGTGCTTTTTAACCAATTTAAATTCAAATCATTCAAACTTTGCGACCTTTTTGAGGCACTAAATTTAGTTTAGATTTCGTCAAACCTATCTCTGAAACACCTTAGTTAGTAGAAAAATAGAGAGAGAAAAGTTATAAATATATGTATATGATGGCACCGAAAAATTAAACTTTTCGGTGCTACTTAGAGAATTTATTTAATTAACATTTTTGAAGGATAAATTTTAATTCGAGTCCATTCTCAGCTAAAAAATCACCTATTTAGTGTAGATATATGCCCAACATTAGCGACACCGAAAATTTAAAATTTGATTACATAGCTAGGAATGACTTATACTTTTCATTGAGTGTAAATTTAAACGGGCGCAACATTACTATAGTTAGTTTATTTAACATTAGCAGGTTATGTTTCATTAAAATTTTCGGTGCACCGAAAACATAGTGTGTATTGACATGTGGTGCCCACCCATATAAATTTAAAATATTTTTTGGCGCACAGTTAGCAAACCATCTTTAGTTTAGATAATTTTTTTTCGGTTTTTAAATTTTAAAAACATAATTTGGCGGTCAAATTTCAAATAAAATGCACAAATTTTTAGAATAAACTTTTTTGCACTTGCTTGCACGCGCGTTTTTTAAATTGGTGTAGGTTTTTTTGAAAAAAAAAGCTAGAAAATCTAAAAGTCTTTTGTCTTTTTCTGTTTCAGATACATAGGTACCGGTCAAGACAGTAACGTTAGTTTGCCCAAAGGTCATATGCACCGAAAAAGAACTTTATATTTCTTCTTTACAAAGAACATGAGTGCACCGAAAATTCAAGTGTTAGTGTGTTGACATAGTGAACAAACTTAGACAGTGATGTTATCTTTTCAATCAAACTTTAAACTTACACGGGCTAAAGTAAAATAATTTCAAAATTTTCGGTGCTACAATATATTGTCAAAATTGAGGCTTCCGTGCGGACAACAATAGCAAATTATCTTGTGTGTGAATAAGTGAACTTTTCAGTGCAAAAAAATATTTCGGTGCTAACTCTGAAGACAATAAAAGTTTAAAGTTTAGAATAGTTAAGTGCATTTTCGGTGCAAAGGAAAAGTAAAATGGCGGACAGAGAAAGAGATTGGTTCAAAGTAAGTTTTCTTGTTTACGTAGTACTAAAAAATTTAGCTCGTGTTTGTAGTTAGTGTAAAAGCAAGTGTTAGTTTGTGTGCACCGAAAATTTAAATGTTGATATTTTTTGATTGTTTAAAGGAGCTAATGCGGATAATTCCAGAAGGAAGTCCGCTTCTTGCTAGGCAAAATTGGCGCGAATTTCTCATGCGCATGCACACTGTGTGCACCGAAAATGCTGCCGATCTTATTGAAGTTTTTAACTCACCTAACGTCCATGTAAGTATTCGTGTATTCCTAATTAAAGTTTTTAAACACACATAGTTTCTTTTAATTGTAAATTTACTTATATTAATTTTGTTTTGATTTTCGGTGCAGATTGATACAATAACAAATTTCTGGATGAAATGTGGTTTTTACGGGGTTAGGGCAGACAAGTATGCAATTCAACCGCCTATGGTTGATTATGAGTCAAGTGATCCTGAAGACGATGCAGCCATGTTTGCAAGACTAACTGCACTAGTTGGCAACGAGACACCGATCAATGGCAGTCTTTTAGACACAATCGAACAAGAGAGTGGTACAACTGAGGGCATTAGTTCACCCCCACCGGAGCGTAGACCAGTTTTTAGGTCGGCCGCTATGAGAAAAGATTATGGTACCGCCCCCGTGTGGTCTTCTTCATCGTCGTCATCATCGTCATCATCGTCATCGGAACCATTGTCTGATAGACCTGCACCTTTGATAAACCTTTGTGTAAGTATATCTGCTCTTAAACCGTATGTTATTTATTGCACCGAAAATTATTCAAACATCAACTTATTTTTATGCTTATTATGTTTGCAGTCTACGGAATCGGATGAACCAATGTCTTCGCCGCCTAAAGCTGTAATGCTACAAAAACGAGTTCAAGTAAGTTTTGTATTTAAATATTAGTCATTTTCAATTTGCACCGAAATTTTTGAAAATAAACTATCTTTTTTTTGACTTATTTCTAGGATTCCGATGACGATGAGCCACTCACATCTCCCCCTAAAGGTGGAAAGCAAAAAAAGAAAGCAGAGGTACATTTTTCACTTAAATTTTTGTAATTTACATTTTGCACCGAAAATTTAGTAATATTAATATATCTCCATGTATTTTATAGCAAGTTTCTGATGGTGAACAACCATGTTCTTCCAAGATGGCTGCGCTTAAGATGATGCAAAAAGCCCCAAAAAAGGTACATTTTAAACATAAAAGGCCCATATTCTTTGTTTTATACGAAGCACCGAAAATTAATGTATGTATGTTTTTCTACTATAGCGCACTTCAAGTGATGACGAGGACAGTGATGATGAGCCTTTAGAAAAAAAGCCAGCTGCTTCAAGTGACAGCCCTTTATCCAGCCCACCGGTGGATTATTCCAGAATCCCAAGGATTCCCAACAAGGTATGCAAAATATGAACACAAGTGTAAAATGTGAAAATTTTGTTTTGCACCGAAAATTTACTAATAATGTTTTAAAATACTTTTACATAAAGGAAATCCGGAAGGTCACGCGTAAACGGTCGGCTCGTCCAAAACCTAAGGTCACTGTGACAGTTAAGAAGGGAAAGGTAAATACACAAATATATTCGAACAATGAACTACGAGCACCGAAATTTTTTGAATACATAATGTACTTATAAATTGCAGAAAATGACACAAGTCAAAGCGCCAGCTCCAGGCACCAACTGGTCATGGAAGAAGAAAAGGGAAGGAGTGGTAGTACGAGTAAGTTATCTAACTGTATTCAAATTTTATGTAAGTAATTTTCGGTGCGTAACGTTTTTTTGTAATTTTTTGTTTAATATTTTGCGTTACAGGAAGACCAACCTGAAAGACCACCTGGTTCGGTACCAAAATTTTTCAAAGTAAGTAAAGTTTTGTTTGCACCGAAAAATTAGTACGTTAGGTTAGTGACACTACCAAATATTAACTGAATTTTTTTATATTACAGAAGAAGAAGGAATCCAAAAAGAAACGAGTGGCTAAGTCTACCCAACCAAGAGTAAGTACAAAAATATATATGCACCGAAAATTATGCTATCTTTACTTTTTTACCATCTAATAAGCGTAACCTTTTTAATTGTATTGATTGCAGTTTGAGTGTCCGGAATGCTCTGAATCGTGCAGTAGGAAGTCGAGCCTAAAAAGGCACATAAAAGAACAGCACTCCGAAAAAGTTGTCTTTCAATGTACTAAATGTCCAGCTTCTTACGGATTGAAGAGAAACCTGGACGAGCACATGAATGTGCATTCCACGGATCCAGATGTTTACGGGTGCGATTTCTGCCCCGAAACCTTTCGATCAAGGCAACTTAGAAATGCCCATCACAAGAAGTGTCCCAACAAAAAGTAATGAATTTTCGGTGCAGACAGTTATTTTAGTGGTTTTACCTGTGTAACTTGCTTTAAATTTCTATTCAAGTGATGATAAAGTAAAAACATGTTGTGAATTATGTATGACTTTTTTATGTATAAAAATCTATATATATATTGAAATTGTCGGTGTCAAGCTATTTTGTTAAGTTTTGTGCGTTTACATTTATAACTTTGGTTTAAGACTAACTACAAATGTATTGTAATTTGTATGAACTTTGAAAAACAAAAATACATATTTTCGGTGCTCAATTAAAGTGCCTTGTTAATTAAGTCTATAGTTTATATTAACTTTATGCAGTGAAATTTCGGTGAAAGTTGACAAATATATGTAGAGAGAACATTAATAAATTTTGTTGAGTTTGTGTGAAAATTTGTACAAGTATTAGTATATGTGCTCCGAAAAATGAACTTGAAAAGTACAAACTATACATGTTCTATAGTTATATATTCTATTATGATTAAGTATATCCGGTGACATGTTTTAATTGAATAAAGTCAACATGTTGTATGAAACTTAAAATTATTGTGTTTACTTTTTTATTTGCACCGAAAACGTCCACATGATATCAAGCAAAAATGCACAACCTCTTTATACATGACAAATATATGCACCGAAAAATTATTTCCGACATTATTTTACATTGAACACCTAGGCATAGCATAAGATATATTGATATGGCATTTTATTTGTTTGCGTGTGTGTTGCTTAGAAAAAAACTTTTGCACCTAACTTTCACCGAAAAATTGAAATTGAGCATAATAATACCATTTTAAGCAAATAACTTTTCAACGTTGAAACAAACAAGAATTATCATTATTATTTATTCCATTTATCAGTCTTTACATTGCGCACCGAAAACTTGAATGTACATTGAACTTATCAAATACTAGGTTCATTTAACTACAATGAAACGATGTCCAACATTATAACAACAAGACTTTAATTTCATCACATTATGCATCACCGAAAATTAATACAACCACGCCATTAAAAACTAATGCACATACTTACTTGGCAATCAACAATAGAACTGAACTTTTACAAACATTTAAACCAATACACGTATATTCAATTGTACGTTATAATTTCTACACTAGCAGCACCGAAATTTACAAATTTCAAGACAATACTAGTTAATCAGACTTTTAATTACATAAAATTTCCACAAACTTATACTTCAACAAATAATAAGAAACACGATTGTTTATTTTTAGAATTTTACCATAGCACCGAAATTTTAAAAAATTAATCAACATATTATCCATCATAATAATAAAACCACAAGTACAACATCAGTCATAAAATTTTCGGTGCCAGAGGGTTTCAAATGTTAGTTGGGACTGTTACTTGTTGGGATTCTGAACGCACCGCTTCTGGTGATCTTTGCAGTTTTTATACCCTATAATACCACCAGTGCACCATCTACAAAACCATTCCTTGTTGGGATCAGCTTTGGGATCATACTCATCGGAATCTTCGGTGCTTTCATTTTCGGTGTCGCGAATTCGGTTGTCTTTACTTTTTGCATGCTTCGGAGGTTTAGTAGGAGTTGCTGCTTGGTCGTTTTTTCGCTTGGCGCTCTGTAATAAAATACCACAAGTCATTAAAAACCCTAATATCACATATAAATATATAACCGAAAATTTAAATTAAATTCTAATTGGTTCATAATTGTACTCACCCCCTTGCTGCTGGTAGCGACTTGACCATCATCCACGTATTTCGTCTTGTTGCTGCCCTGCTTGGTCTTTTGAACGCCCTGCTTGGTCTTGTCATCGCCCTGCTTGGTCTTGTCATCGCCCTGCTTGGTCTTGTCATCGCCCTGCTTGGTCTTTTCATCGCCCTGCTTGGTCTTGTCATCGCCCTCCGTTGTCTTCTCGCTGCACTGTTTAGTCTTGTCCTTTCCCTGTACACCGAAAATTAGAAAAATACCCCTTTTAAACTTACTGGAGCAATTTTCGGTTCTAAATTTTGTCATCAAGCACGTTTCATGGAACTTACCTTAGCTTCATCATTGCCCCCTTTCTTGGTTTTCTTTGCTTTCTCGCCACCAGAACTGCTTACATTAACTGGAGGTTCTACAATGGGCACAAATTTCCCCTCTGCATTTTTCCTAATTGTCGGTGCGATCGCAGCACTTGCTTCCGGTTGGTTCTTCTTGGGGATGGTGTAGCTCATTAACTTTTCTTTCATCGCCTGCGGTCCTGACTTGCCATCGTGGTTGATAGTACGTGTAGCTGCACCTGCACCGATTGAAGCCATTAGTGGTGGGGATTTCGCACGAATTACCGTCTGCGTTAGCTTTTTTGATTTCGGGGCAGCTGGAATCAGAGGTATCTTGAATTCAGGATTTTTTCGGTTCACGGCATCCTGAATCACTGCTTCGACGCCAGGGATACCAGTAACCATAAGGCCAGATCTCGGTTTTGAGGGTGATGCTGTAGATGTTGCAGCTTCGTTGCCCTTGCCATGTTTCCTCTTCCTTTTCTTCTTTGTCGGTGCCGCCTCATTGGGGTCAACTTCTTCAACTGACGACTCACTGGTAGGATTGGTGCGGTGGTTTCTACTTCCTTCTCCTGCTTTCACAACTTGAGGCTGGGCGACACCATGCACCGAAATTTCACCGGGAGAAGTTGAAACGACATCAACATCTATGGTCCCAGAAGAGCCAGAAGATTTTCGGTGTCTGGAGCAAATGTCATCTATAAGTAGCTGCTTTCGGTATCGTGTCCCAGGGGTTCTTCTTCCCAACCATCCTTCAACTAGTGAGCGAAATTGACCGTTCTGAAACCATTTATATACATTTAGTTACAAGTTGCGTAATAACCATGCACCGAAAAGTAGGTTCAGCAATTATTGCATGCAAAACTTACCGCAACAGGATCATTGGCAGCTATAGCATCAACAAGTTGTGCGACAGCCTTTTGCTCAATCAGGTGACGCGCAATAACGCCAGTCTCATATGATGCAAGTGGCATAGGTATGGCATCAACTGAGGGGTCATTCTATAAAACACAGGACAAACAAGAAAACCATGTAAACATGCACCGATTTATTAGAGCACCGAAATTTAAAATTTTCCTTACTCTTTCATCGTAGTAAATCCCGTCATATGCCATGTTTTCTGCAGAAACTGTCTCGCCAGCGTTTTGCAACCCATACTTTGGAAAAGTATCAACTGATTTCAGTTCCACTGACATGCCTTCCAAATCTACAAATTGGCAAATTAAACAATACATTATGCACCGAAAACTATTTATGCAAATCTCAACTTGAAGCTAGGCGAGCAACTTTATTTTACCATTATCCAGGCTATCGGCGGCCAATCCATGGTTATCCAATAATGCCTTAAACACGTTGTTATTCAAAATCTCATTAGCAGTTGGGCGTGAACTTCTCTCATTCACAAGATCTTTTAGCAGTTCACCGAAAATTTGGCCCCGTTGAGCACGTTCGGACAAGGGTTCTCTTGGCTGTTTTTCACCAGGGGTAGGAGGGTATGAATGAAGGTTGACCAGTCGACCTTCGGTGAAAATGTTGACGTATTCATCAGCGGGTATGTTGTCCTTACAATTGTAGCTGAGTAAATGGCTCCCATAGTCCATTTGAAAAATAATGCATGCCAAGGCAAAAACATCGTTGCTCCTGTCGTAATTTAAGTCTCGGGTTGCCTCTCGGTCTTGAAACCCCACCAGTCCAAGTTGCCTACCAGCTTTAACAGATGTCTTGTTCTACAAAGTTAAACAAAATCCATATATTTAGCACCGAAATTTAACCAAAATGCACCGAAATGTAACTGTAACACACCGAAATTTGGTTTCAAATCAATTGATTTAATAATGTAAAACTCACAGCTTTTAAAATGACAGCGTTGCTAAAATCTGCAATGACGACGTTGTTGCTTGTTGTTACTAGGCAATTTTCGGATCTTAAGTCACAATGCAGAACGTTTTTACCATGAATCCAGTCCAGACCTTGGGCAAGCTGAGCGCTGAAACGGACCTTATTAGTGGGGCTAATATTGTGCTCAATTTGTCGCAACGTGCCTACGCATCAAACAAAAGTGTTTAAATATTATGGTGCCGAAAATAATCAACTTTTCTACATTTTTCGGTGCAAGCTTTGCATGTCAAACTTACCAATACACAGTTCAAAGACAAAGTGCATGTCAGTGTCATGAAAAGCACCAATCATATTGCAGATCCTTGGGTGCTTCAGTAAGATGTTCAAATCCCTTTCCTTCCAGTGTTTACTAGCTGCTTTGATTCCCCGAGTCGAACATTGCTTAACAGCAACCTCTCTATCACCGTCCACCTTAAACTTCCACACTGTCCCAGAGGCGCCTGACCCGATCCACGTAGGCTCACTCAAGTTGGATAACCGAAATCTTGGCAGATCCTTAGGCTTAACTTGGAGGAACTTCTTAGCAGCTATGGCCCGACCAGGGAGAAATGCATTAGAAGTTGTAACCTTGGCCAAGTCCTTGTGATAACGCTTTTCGTTATTCCTCAAACAAAACCACTCAGATCCGTGATTCCGCTTCGTGTCCTTTAAATCAACAAAATTTTATACGCACCGAAATTTTAGTATTTGTAAACAAATGGCACCGAAATGTAAACTAACAATGCACCGAAAACTCATACGCTTATAACATATCATATCACACTTAAACACCGAAAATTTCTGACTCCAAAAAATAAAGATACACTTACGTATGGCAAAACAATTTCACCCTCATAATCCGAAAACTCCATCACGTCGCCCCCGTCTTCCGAATCCATCGCCATCACTTAAAAAAAGGTTTAAGATTTAAATACGTTTGTGCACCGATAATTTTTTTTACTAAAATTTCTGAAAAAAAACTCAAAGAACGTCTACACAGTCCAACCGATCGATGACGAATGAGCTCGCGCTCGTTAAAATGCGTCCTTTTATAGTCCGGAGTTGGGTTCGGATTAGGGTGCGGACGTGCCTGAGAATCGACTAGAGCTTAAAATGGCGCCAAAAATAAGCTTAGCTGTAGTGATATCTCAGGCACGTCCGCACTCTACACCCAACCCAGCTCAGGACTATAAATAGCGGCCAAACACCACAGCAGCTAAAATAGTTTTTCGCCGTTCAAAAAGTTTGGCGCCAAAATTGAAAATTTCTTAAATTGCTCCTTCTTACATTATTTTTATGGAAACATCAAAAATGGAAACCTACAACGGAGAACTTCAGGCATTTTTTGTAATTTCAAAATACACCGAAATTATTTTTACACCGAAAATTTATGCATGATAGAGAACCGAAATTTATTTCATGAGACTGATTTGTAATAACTACTTAATTGGCTTAGCTGTTCAATAATCATTCATTTCTTTGTCTGTTACGTTTGCAGGCCAGATCACCAAATGTCGGTGCTATCAACGGTTTAGTTGACTACGTCGCAAAAAATATAGATTACTCCAGCTGTGACACCGACAAAGAAAAAGAAGAGTTGCGGCTTTCTGTAGGAATCGCTTTGTCCAAATTCTATGGAAATCATTCTCCTAGGATGGCCTATGACAATTTTGACATTGAATGTCTTGTCGGATTTGGAAGTTTTGGCAAAATTTGGATGGTAAATTTTTTTAAACTTTACATTTATTTGTGTGTTTGACAAAAAATGAACCACCGAAAAATTAAAACTCTTGTATTATTGCAATTGCAGGCTAGCGGTTATGGTAACCTGGGTCAGGTAGCTTTAAAGCAGCTGCATGTAGACATTGCGTCTACACGAAGAACCTGGAAGGAACGGGATATCATGATCTACTTGAAGCACCCCTTGATTTGTAACTTGATTGGCTCGTTCTACGAAAAGGATGCATTCTTTGTGATGGAACTTTGTCATGGTAAGCATACATTGAAACAAAATTGTGCACCTTCTTTCAAATGCCAAGTAGCACCGAAAAATAAAAGCTAACCCGTTCTGTATTCTATTATTAGGCAGTGTGGCCTCCCTTCGTAACAGGATTAGTCCCAAAAATGTGATTCGTTTCTCAGTTCAGCTACTTCAAGCGTTAGAGTGGGTGCATTCCAAGCACATCGTGCACGCTGACGTTAAGCCTGACAACTGCCTTATCAGCACCGAAAACAAGTTGAAACTCTCGGATTTTGGCAGCGCTTTCTACATCAAGACCGTAAGTTTCATATTCACTCCCCCTAATCATTCCATCAACTATGTTTCCCAAATTCATACACCGAAAATGAAATAAAATTCGTTTGTTTGTTTATTAGGATGGAGCTTCTGTTGTCACGCCAATGTCTCACGGCTCTCCAGGATACTTGGACTATGCTGCCAACAAGGATTTGAAGTTCACTACGGGCACCGATATTTTCTCCGGTGCTGCAGTCATTTTTGAAATGGACGTCAAACGACACCTTCTGATGTATGCTAACCAAACCCAAGCCAGGGAGTTGTATGTTGATGCTTTTGAGAATGGACGCGTCGACGCGTTACCACCTAATATGGCACCGACTAAAGAGATGCCTCGAACTCTAATACATGAGCGTGCTATGGAAAGTAAATTTGGATTTCTTTTGCAAAAGATGATCGTGGACAAAAACCGACTTACTGCTACGGAGGCCTTGCAAGACACGTCATTGCGCGCGGTTTTAAATCAGGAGGGAATGACAATGGAAACACTCAATAAAGGCAAGTTTGTTTAGAAAATTTCGGTGCAAACACCTCCCCATTTTAAAATTCAAGCAACCAAGTTTTGTTGAAACTTAATTTTAGATTCCAAGTTCGTCACCCGCGAGTTCAACGTGGACCATAGCTTCACCTTTGAGTTCTTCTCCGACAAGTACACCCCAGGACTTGACCTTGCCCTTCTTGGATTTTACTACGACGAAAATGTAAGATTCAAGTAGTTCATAATTTGTGTACTTTTGTTCTTTCCATCGAAGCACCGAAAAATAATACAAATATGTTGATTCTATATTACAGGAGAACCCCAAAAACTTCAATGAGGAACCCAGCAGCCGGGCACTTAAGAGACGTCACGTTTCTGAAACCGAAAACTCAGACGATGAGGCTGGATCCGATGATGAAGACGACGCTTCCGATTAAAAATTTCGGTTCCTTTGTTAATGCGTACTTGATATGTATATGTGTACCATGATATAATTAAATACTAGAAATTTATGGTAACTCTCTACAATGTTAGGTTAAATAAATGATTTGTATACAATGAAATTAAATATGAATACATAACACTTAATTTGTTCTAGCTTCCATTCATTTATTTCAAGCACCGAAAATCTAAAAATTGTTACACCCGACCATCAAGTTCAATAAAAGTGTTAACAGCACAGAGTTTAATTATTAAATCATACGTCAAGCACCGAAATTATATATACAATTTGCATCTCAAATATAAATGCACTTTACCTAAAATTTAAGTTTCACATGTTGCTGCCATAAGAACATTTGAAGTGCATTCCAAGGCACCGAAACATAACATCCAAAGGAAATTTCAGCTGTCTTCATATTTTCCACGCCTCACGCCAACTATCATCCCACCGAAATTTTTATCAAACCATTTTAAACTTTACCAACAGTCCTCCAACAAGAACATACAACGCACCGAAATTAATAACATCAAAAACGCATCTAATAATATACCAAAAGTGCATACAAGAAAATCGCAAAACGTAGCTTCAATGAATGTTATAAATCACTTCACATAAGTTAGTCTTGCACCGAAACCCTGACCTTATAAAGGCTTTCTTCAATTCACCTACGAAGGTTAGTCTCCCCATAGGTTAGTCTTGCACCGAAACCCTGACCTTATAAAGGCTTTCTTCAATTCACTTACGAAGGTTAGTCTCCCCATAAGGTAACTAACTAACCTCTCCTAACCTAACATATGCTTATAACGTGTGTTGCACCGAAAATACATGGTCGAAAAGAAAAAGTCGTTTTTTACCCAATAAATGCCAAAATCTCATAAAAGACCCATGGACAGTTTTATTCACAATTAAATTCTGCGTCGAATGGCGCCAAAAAAATGCCAAAAATACGAGGTCAAAAATAGGGGTCCTTATGGGAAAGATTCCTATAACCTAACCTAACCTAACCTAACCTAACCTAACCTAACCTAACCTAACCTAACCTAACCAGAGGAGACACTGCGGAGGAGATATTTCAAAAAGGAGACACAGCCGAGCAGACACTGCGAAGGAGACACTGCGGAGGAGACGCTGAGGAGGAGATATTTCAAAAGGAGACACTGCGGAGGAGACACACCAAGGAGGAGACACTGCGGAGGAGACACTGCGGAGGAGATATTTCAAAAGGAGACACAGCCGAGCAGACACTGCGAAGGAGACACTGCGGAGGAGACACTGCGAAGGAGACACTGCGGAGGAGACACACCAAGGAGGAGACACTGCGGAGGAGACGATTGCGGCGGAGCAACGAAACAGACGACAAAAAAATTAAGCTGAAAAAACTTGCGGAGGAGCGGTTAGCCTCGACCCAAAATTATGCGGAGGAGCAGTTAGCCTTTTCCCAAAAACTGCGGAGGAGCGGCCAAAAAATTGCGGAGGAGCAGCCAAAACATGCGGAGGAGCAGGCCAATTTTTAACCGTCGATTTGACCCCTTTAACGGCCGAATTTCGAAAAGGCGCCATGAAGGTTCTTGTAGCCCTTGACCAGGGCTTTCGAATGAGCTATTGCACGACCCAATCGGACATGGTCAAAAATGGCCGCTTAAAGGCAAAAATCTGTTTAACCTAACCTAACCTAACCTAACCTAACCTAACCTAACCTAACCTAACCTAACCTAACCTAACCTAACCATTATTTACAGAACACCTTATCACTGTTTCGAAACAAATGCCACGATTCTGCTAATTGGGTCCAGAGGACGAGGATCCACAGATAAGGAGCTTCCCCAGAAAGAAATGATTTCCAGAAAGGAAGGTCCAAAAAATGAAAGAATCCCGAGCGACTGGAATGATAATCTGAAAGAGAAAGGACTTCAGTACTAAAAAATTCAAACTCAAGGGCGGGGTGGGGGGCAATCAACTTTCTAAATCATCTTTCAACAGTTAATTTAAATGCACCAAAGTCAGGCATTAGGCTAATCAACCTGTACAAAAAAATAAATGTTTTATTATTTCCAAACAGCCATCATTTTTATGTAAAGTATACTTAGCGCTATTTGGAAATTAATGGTGGTAGGTAGAACGGTTTTAAACCAGAAACAAGAAAAGGATCGAAGGGGGGGGATGGGGCCATAAGGGATGGGGCCATAAGGGATGGGGCCATAAGGGATGAGGCCATAAGGGATGGGGCCATAAGGGATGGGGCCATACGGGATGGGGCCATACGGGATGGGGCCATACGGGATGGGGCCATAAGGGATGGGGCCACACGACATGGATCTACAGAGGGGATGGGGCCACAAGACACGCAACTACAGAGGGGATGGGGCAAAACATCGGATAGGGCAAAACAGAGAATGAGACCAAATATGGGAAGGCAACAACCGATAAAAAATTTAACCTGAAGGGGGGTGGCAGCAACCGTTTTTCAAAATGAACTTCCAGCGGTCAATTCAACGTGATACATATCAGTCATCCAGCTAATCATATCTCTCAAAAAATGTTAGCCTTATTTTTTCCTAAAAGCCGCAAATCTTTCAATAGTTTACAGCGATGGGTCAACACAGGGCATTGGCCCACAATCTTGATGGGTCAACTCAGGGCATTGGCCCACAATCTTGATGGGTCAACTCAGGGCATTGGCCCACAATCTTGATGGGTCAACTCAGGGCATGGGTCCACAGACTTGATGGGTCGACTCAGGGCATGGGTCCACAGACTTGATTGGTCAACACAGGGCATGTGTCCACAGATTTGATGGGCACAAACATGGGCTATGCTTGCAGATAGGGTAACTATCTGGAGGGGGCCACAAGTCAGGGAAGTACAGAGGGGATGGGGCCACACATGGGATGGGGCCACTCATGGGATGGGGCCACTCATGGGATGGGGCCACGCGACAGGGAACTACAGATGGGATGGGTCCACACATGGGATGGGGCCACGCGACAGGGAACTACAGATGGGATGGGTCCACACATGGGATGGGGCCACACATGGGATGGGGCCACGCGAAAGGGAAGTACAGAGGGGATGGGTCCACACATGGGATGGGGCCACATGGGATGGGGCCACATGGGATGGGGAACCTAACCTCATGAAGTCATAACGGGAAGGGGCCACCTAACCTCCAAGGTTAAAAAGGCGGTGGGTCCCAACGGTCTTTTAACGGCCGAATTTCGAAATGGCGCAATGGACTTTTTTGTAGCCCTTGACGAGAGCTTTCGAATGACGTATTGGTCGACCCAATCGGAGAAGGTCAAAAATCGACTTTAGATGGGACAAATGACGTTAACCTAACCTAACCTAACCTAACCTAACCTAACCCAATCAAAAACTCTCTAGGACGCTTCGTTTAGGAGTTATTCACGAAAAACTGTCACGGGTCACCAACCAGAAGTCATAAA
>JAQFXM010002914.1:0-22443 GCA_034693345.1 Entomobrya multifasciata
GCTTACTTAAACTGTAATTACAGATAAATAATATATTGTCTCCGTTTTAGTAAAAATATACGGATGGCAGGACTTTCTTTGAGTTTTCATTAAAAATGCAGAAAAAACACAAATTACTACGTCGCTTCTCTCTACTACGTAACAAAGTAACGTGTTTGTGTAGTATGTGTACATTTTACGTGACTATCACTTCGATTTTGCTACTCTTTGATGAAATTCTACTTACATTCCTCTACACAAAGATATGCTTTTAGCTCGATAGCTCTGTCTGATGAAGTGCACTGGGCAAATGTAAAAATGCGTAGCATGCATGCAAGTGTACTTTTTTTTGTGTATTGTTGTTAAAAAGCAGCTGAGTGGATATTGGGTAATACCTTTAGGATAGAAGGAATATGCACTAAAGCAGAGAACTGAACATTCAACGATTCAACCAACCAGCTTGTCGTCTTTTTTTTTGTGAATAATCGTTTCGTTCTTCATGTCTTAAAAAAGGCCACAATATTAAATTGTTAGCAAACACGTAGTATTACTTTTTCTTAAGAAGAAGGCCTACATCATCACATCATCATAAACACAGCAGCACACCACCAACCACCACAAAATAACAACAAGAGACGAGACGAAGACTTAACTGCATTTTGTTGAGTTGCACTAAATGCATTGGGGGAAGGGAAAGAAGTAGGCATAATTTTCTTTTTCAAAGTAGTTTTTTAATGTTTAAAAAAGTTTGTATGTTTTGTACAGCAAATGTGTTCGTATGATCTGAATGATCATTGTGAATGAGTGGTGGTGATTGACTGCCTTATTTTTTAAAAATTGCTTGCTTCATGTTGCTAACTGAAATTACTATCATTTTTAAAGCTGAAAGTGCATTGGATTAGATTGTTAATCAGGCGTTATACACAGGTAATTAACTTAATTGCATCAATTACATAAAATTTAAACGTATTTGTTTCTGTCGCAAATTTTAAGGAGCATAATCAAAAGGGTACTCGTGGTTTGTAATTTAAGGGTGTTGATAAAACAGGAACAGGCGATGAAGTTTTTAAATGGTTGAAATTAAAGGGAATGTTAATATTTTTGAAACCAGGGATAACACGGGCAAGATTCCAAGTTGAGATGTAGAATATATACGTGATCTTGATTAAACTGTTTCAATAGAATGCGTTTTAGATATTTTACACCCGATTCATTTTAAGTAGCTGATAGTTAGATTCACGTAGATTAGATTCCATTCTAAAATAGCGTTAATTGCTGCACTAGTAGAGGAAGATGACAGAATATACGCGTGTGATATGCTACTCGATAAATAGAATGACAGGAATGAATGAATGATAAGCATTTTGTAGACCTTTCACCCACCTGCGTAAACCTACGTCGCTGTTCATTGTACGAAGCTTAATGATAAAATCAACCTTGTAAGATGTTAAGTATCAGTATCAGTCGAGCAGTTGTTCACTGATTCTGGAATGGAAAGTAAACTTGTTTTAATGAAGTATTAAAAATTTGTTGTATTTGCTTTGTTATTTGTTCCAGGGCTGAATGAATAGTTACAGTATTTTGTAGTTTCATCGTTTTAATTTTGGAGGTGCCTTTTGGAGTCAACCCAATCAATCTACCGTCTCCTGGAAAGCTTTTTGGGTTTCAGAAACAACGATTGCATTGATAGAAGCCTTCAATTGATTAGATACACGTGCTCCGTGTGTCAGCCTTTTACTAGCTCCTGTAAGTTACAATTTTCAAAATGGAAATGGAAGACGACATGGAGGTGGGCTTGGTGCAGCAATTTAGCTGTTTGGGAACCACAGACAAAGATGTTCTAGTGGCCCAGCTTCAGAAACTTGTTGGACCGCAGTTAAATACGTCGGCAGCGCATTTTTTCCTTGACATGAATAATTGGTATATTTCTTTTTCTGTAAAATATTTACAAGATTATAACTGTTAAATTTTTAAACTACATATAATCTAATGGCATGGCTCTTTTGTAAACAGGAATTTGCAATTAGCTATCGGGGCGTATTTCGACCTGACTGAAGACTCGCCCCCGAACACTCAACATAATTCTGCGGCACAAGCAATTAGTACAGCACCAAACCAGAATGGCTGGGATGATGAATGCTGGGAACCTAATCCACAACCTCAGCAACAGCAGCCTGCGGCACAACCTGCAGATAGGAACGATTTCAAATTAAAAACCACTGCTTACAGTATGTCCATTATTCAAGATATGAGTTTAACGGAAGATACAATCATACCACCGCGAAACAAATTTGTTAAGCAATGGAAAATTCAGAACACTGGAAACTTAGCTTGGCCAACGGGGTCGCATCTCAGAATTATTAGTGGAAATCGTACCATGGTGGCTCAAGAGAAAATTTTCATTAATCCACAAGTGCAGGTATTGCATTGCATTTTAAGATTTTTTTTTGTTTACGTGTTTTCAAATGAATTTTTAGTTATATATTTTAACATTTGAATTTTTTAGCCTGGAGAGTCTAGAGAAGTTTTTGTCGAATGTTTGTCCCCTGAATATCCTGGAAGCTATCAAACCTGTTGGCAAATGAGCACACCGGAAGGTTTCCTCTTTGGAGATGAGATTTGGGTGATCTGTACTGTAGGACCAGACATGACAGTCGATTTAACGCAGCAGTTGCAGTCGCTTTCTTGTGATAATAATCGTGTCAACTACCCAGTCGTTCAACTGATGAATCCACTCAATCATCATGGCTGTCCCCCAATGAGTAATGCTCAGGTGCCAACTGCTGCAGCCGTGGGAGGTGAACCTCTCTTTACTAATTCATCTCAGGATCCAACGACAGATATGAGTTGATATGTCTTTTAGAGGCTATAAACTCTACATTAAGTCATGTCATCGCATCACAACAAAACTTGTTCAAAAAATCAAATTTTGAATGTGTACTTTTTTGCTTTCATACCACTTTTAACAAGTTATTAATTCAAGGAAATCAGTGTTTGCAACATTGTCATTGTCAAACAAAAGTATAAGTTACTACAATTTTCTACGAACTTTTGCTTTACTTTATTACTGGTTTAGGAGAAAAGAAAAATGTTTTGAGTAGTTGTCCTTCGGAGAAATTTGATGAACCCACTAATTATCATTATTTGGTTTTGATTTGTATGTATTTTTCTATTTTACGTGGAGGGTTTAATTTGAAGTCGTATTTGGTGAGGCCAATCAATGCATTTTATTCAGTCATTCAATCTGTTTTTCATCAGTTTTTCACATTCGCAATTAGTAATTCGATTTGTAAGCTTTATATCGTCTTCTTGTTTCGCATTATGTGAAGGGTCAGATTTTAGTACTGTTTTATTACTAAAAAAACTACATTTTTAGGTGGTGTTATCGTATAAGTTTTGTAATCTACTTAAATCTGATACTGCTGGTGGTACACATAAAGTAATCAAATTTCTTCCTACAAATCATCGTAATCGCAAATAATTTTGTATTTTGAAAATGTGGAAAAATGTTTCTAGCCAGTAATTTACTCACTCACGCAGAAAAATTACAATTTTTACAGCTACAATGTGTTTATAAATTTTCGCATTGATTTTTTACAAATGAAATTGAATTAATTATATGGAATGGATAAGGTGTAGCTTTGATAATTGTTAAATTCGATTTGAATGTTGGATTGGATTAGATCGGGTAATTGTAAAGTACGCACTGAAACGTGATACATTACATCGTACTAAATGTTTGTTGCTATTTAATTGTTAAATTGTAGAATAATGAATCGATTGCTAGAAATTAAAATTGTTTATCGGTTCTTCTTTGGAAAAAAGTTATATATTAATCTAATATATATACTGGATGTACTTTTTAGTAAAAACAAGTCCTTGAATTACAAATTATTATTACATTTCGAATTTGAAGAGGTCATGTAAACAATGGTGTATAATAGAAATATGTAGATAATTAGTTTACACGTAAATTGTTTGCCTGAGATGCATACGCGTAATCATTTACTAATGTGTGGTTATTGTTATTAAACAATATAGTTGTTATACTGTAATAATTATCGAATTATACTCGAAGATCGAGACGTTTATAAGATGATAATTATTAGTAATGAAATTAAGAAAGAAAACCTAGAAAATTAATAAAAAAGAATATCGCAGTTAACATTATGATTGTTTTTTGTAAATTTTTAACTCGCTCATATGCATATACATTTACTTCAATATAATTTTTTACGTGGTTGTTTTGTAATCTATCAGAATATTTGCTTTTTAAGTAGGTACATAACATTATTTTTCTCATCCTGTTAGCATGTTAGCAATATAATTTCTACAGTGAAAAGTTTACCTAATGTGCATGAATACAAGATTTTTGGTCATTTCTTGTTGCATGTTTGTTGGGCTTTCATAGTGTACCCAAAATCGCACGTTCCAAAAATTCCAAAAATAGTCTCAAAAGGGAAGATGCAAGAAAGGAGAAGAAAAATGACTAGTATTTTTATCCTAAGCCGAGCCAGATTAAAGCAGAAAATTATACGTCTACGTGCAACATGCAACGAAAAGGGTTAGTTAAAAGAAAGGAAGCATATAAAACCACGCTTGCTTGAAAAACATTGAAGGGCCCAGAGAAATAAGGTACCTCGTTTTTATGAAAGGCGATACATAAAAATGTTCATATACAAAATGCATACAAATACAAACATCATATGCAACTAAAACATGAAGATTGTCATTTAAAATACCATCAATAATCAACCATGTACGCGTACGTACGGTACGATGAACAAAAAGGGTAAAGACTAAAGACGCCACAGCTCGTATGAAAAAGATGTGACAATCGAAAAAGTGGACAGCAGAAGACGCTATTTTTAATTTTTGAAACGAAAAAGGGTTAGAATTATAGATAGAGGCGTGCATAGACAAAAAAATGGTGTGTGGGGAGGAAGGTGTGGAGAGGATTGAGCATTTTAACAAATACACACAACGTGCATGGTTTTTGGCTTCACAAATTCATAAGGTAGGTAGGTATGTGTTCTAGTAGCCTCATAAAAGTGTGTGTAGAAAGCCGTACAAGACTATCAATCCATCGAGTAAAGAACAAGCAGGGGAGTAGTGCGCTACTATGTAATTTTCTGAATGCATCTCATTTACTGTGTACGTCTTGGCCGTATCGTACGTTCACTTTCCAAACTCTCTGCCCCTCCTTCTTCTTGTTTGGCCAGTTTTTTGTTGTTTGTTTGTTTTTGTGACGCTTTCACCGGAAAAAATCTATTGAAAGAAATAAAAAATATTAAACTATTTTTGACGGTTTTCAAACTGAAAATACAACTGTTGTAAAGGTAAGTCTCTGTGCTACAGAAATGTTTTTATTTTTTCAACTGCATTTTGCAAACTTGGTTAATATTCTTGGTACACTTTTAAAAAAAAGTGTATTTGTGTACCCAATAAGTCATCATTTTTGGAAGAAAATTAAAATGTTTATAAATGTAGTAGTGTGTTACTTAAAACGAATAGAATAAGTGGGGTGTCAATTCGCAAGTGTCAATTATGTTATCTTTGGTCAGTTAGTTGTGTTTCTTGGTTTGGTTAATATAAATAAGTTTATGTATGTCGGCTTGTGTTCGGGAGAAAGGAAGGCGTTTCGGAATTGTTCGTGTTTTGGTGGTTGTGCAACAGAAATGTCGTTGTTTACTTGGAATAAAGCTAAGTGTAGGTGAAAGATCGGTTAAAACTGTGTGTAGGGTTGTACGTAAGACATAAGATCATTTCGTAACAATTTGTGATGAATTTTTGTAATGTAGAGTGCCTTGTATTCGGTAAAAATAGGTTTTGTATTGGAATGATCCATCCTTCCTTCTGAGTAATGAGCAAAGTGGAAATAATTAAACTTGTTTTGTAAAAATTTAAACACTAATAGTTTTAAATTTTAATTTACCTTTCTTGTTTTACGGCTGAAATAAATTTTGATATTAGTTCAAGTTATGTGTACTGTTACGGGATAGTTGTTAGTCAAAAGATGATTTAAAAAATTGTGTTTTATCAGACCAGTTTAATTGTTGATTGTAGTTTGAAAGAAAGAAAGTTTTGTGTAAAACAAAGGCCAGCTTCATTGACGCTGAAACACGGAGGAGGTCAACATTGAGTTCACCAGTGGCGAGTTGCTGTAACGGAGAACCGGGGACAAGGAGCTTCAACGAGGTGACTTGAAACCATCAAAAAGTACTTAAATATTTTTTGTGGAACCAAATTAACTGTTATGTTAATGCTATGATTATATGTTATACATGGTAAATTTTATAATACACTAATTGACCATTGTTTCTGATTGTGTGTTATATTGTTAACTTGCCACCATGAAGTAGAGAAAACATACGCATTTTTATAAGAAAATTTGAAATTGTAAAATTTATATTTTAGCTAGCATATATAATTGATTGATAATCTTGTAATAGCATGGTTAATCTCCAAAAGAATCAAATAATTCAATGAACATGATAAAGTGTATGAACAAAAATGAGCGATGTGGCGAATTGACATCTCGGCGTATTAAAATTAAGACGTAAATCTGCAATATTAGTTTTTTCTATAAGTTGACGATATTAAGACAGTAATATATCTTTGGACCCATGTAACTGTAAGCTAATTCAATAATTTAATATTTATTCTTTTGTTATAAAAAATATTCTTTTGGCTATATAACCTTAAAACTGAATTACTAAATGCAATGAAATGTTGTATATTTTAAAAAGTTTCTATCATTACATTTAAATTGACTGTTTAATTCTTAGGAATTATTCTAATGGAGAGGTTTCGATAAGGTCTTAATACGCAATTCAAATATCTGACGGTTGTAATGTAATTAATTACCATATTGAGCATTTATGAGTGATTTTGGTGATGATGATCATGTGAAGTTTAAAAAAGTGCTTGGTTTGTGTATAATTAAAAATACGTACGGATTAAGTGTATTTATACCGTACTGTATTTTTCGTGAATCGTGAATGAAATTATCTGTGGGAAATAGAATTATATCTCAAGTACTATGTGTCTATATAATTTGAATGATGATTAATATGAATTTGGCAATCATATGAATGAATGGGAATTAATTGGCTTGGAAAGAAGTGATTTTATTTAGAATAAAGTCTCCCTTTTTCTAAACACCCAAAATGTTTTGAATTGTTTTCTTTTTCAAATTTACTACGACAAATAACCAGTGGTTAGGTCTATAAAAATATAGTTTACAAAGTGACATCCACACGTTGTTAGAGTTGATTTAGTCAGGTTTATTACAGACTGAAAAGTATAACGTTTATAGGTACATAAGGATTCACAATATTTAGTGTTTAAAAAATCAGGATGTGAACCGGGTTTGTTATATGGAAGTACCTATTAATATCCATACTGTCAGGGGTAGGTAGTTAGGTAGTAGGTCAGTTACTTTACACATTATGTTTTTAATTTCACAGTCGGCAAAAAAATCGTTAATTTTATGGCGTTTTAAATTTCTTTCTGTTTTTTGTTTAAAACACAATTTTTCGGTTCCCTGTAAATAATGTTAGGTGCATACTGCAAAACATGAGAAACGCTTGAAATTGCGTGTCATTAATAGAATGGGAGTACCGTTTCCGATATTGCTGAACTGTTATTGCATTTTTGAACGTTTATTCCTAACACACATTTCCTCTTAATTCTTACACTTTAAGGCTATATAGCATTCTCATGTTGATGTCCTTTCTCTATTGGTCTTAATGATCTCCTAACACTTTGAAAGTATCGTCTAGATTTTGTTTGTTTGGCTAGTTCCAAGAGGGGGAGCGACTACCATAATCGCATAATGCTTGTAAGTACTCATGTTTAAAAAACATGAAACACATGCATATTTGTACATATATAATTTGATACAAAATGCACATGAGATAATCTTACTTTTTTGTTCTGAAAAATTCACAGGTGCAGTAAAGTAGTTGGAATCTATGCAAAATGTCGGTCCACTACAAATTCAAAGCTGCGTTGGATTTTTCCACTGTAACCTTTGATGGGATCCACATCTCTGTTGCAGAGTTGAAGAAATCTATCATTGATCAAAAGCGCCTTGGGAAAAATGCAGACTTTGATCTGCAGATAATTAACGCTCAAACTAAAGAAGGTATTTATCATTTAATCATTTTTTAGTGTTAATTTCTTATTTGCAATGATTTGTTACATGTATCGTTGTTTGATTGCGACTTACAGTTTATAGCGACGAGAATGCGCTCATCCCTAAAAATACGTCAGTTATGGTGGCCCGGGTACCAGTCACTGACAAAAAGAAGTCGGGCCCTCCACCACAAGCGAAAGATAATGCTCCTGGAAGAGGAATGCATCATAAAGGTGCATATCATCATCAACAGTCTGGAGCAGAAGTGGCAAAGGTAAACAAAGAGGACAATTAAATTTATCTTCCTCATACCTATGTTGAATTGTATCATAAAATTCTTGTTTGTTGTATTTTAGGGTTCCGACTTGTCATCGATGGATCTAAGTGAAGAAGAGAAGATCAAGGCAATGATGACTCAGTCCACTGCGGACTACGACCCGTCTCATTATGTAAGGATCCGCGGGGCTAATCAGCATGGCAGAGTTCCAGATAGTTATCGATGCAATAAATGCAATCAAGGAGGGCACTGGATCAGTCGATGCCCCAATGTTCCTGTAAGACTTCTTCTTTCTGATACAATCATGCCACCATTCAAGTTTGAAAAGCGATAGAATATTGATTTCTCTCTTGGTTATGTTTTAGAATGTTCAATCTGATGTAAAGAAAAGCACTGGAATTCCCAGAAGTTTCATGGTTGTTGTTGATAGTCCAGATTTTCCAGGAGCTTTGATGACTCCTGAAGGTCGATATGCTGTACCTGCTGTGGACCAGTAAGTTTTCGAACATGATTTCTGTTTAAATAGCTATTAGAAAAACATTTCATTCCCAGTGTGACAGTATATTAAACCATACCCGTACATTTTATAGTGCTGCATATTTGGAGAAAAACAAGGGACAGCAGACTGTGGAGCAACCAGTTAAACCCAAGATTCCCGATGACTTAGTGTGTCCTTTATGCAATGACTTACTTACGGATGCTTTACTGGTTCCATGCTGTGCTAACTCTTATTGCGATGATTGTAAGTGTACTATTTATACTTATACTGGACTGCAAGTACTTCTTTGTGCTAAATTTTCTGAGTTTAAATGAAAATGTTTTTATTTTCCTTAGGCATCCGAAGCTATTTGCTTGAATCTGACCATGAATGTCCTGGATGCCATGAGAAAGACATATCTCCGACATCGTTGATTCCGAACAGATTTCTTAGAGGGACGGTAAATGCTTTTAAAAGTGACACAGGGTACTCAAAGCCAGAAAAAGTTCCTGAGAGACCGCAAAAATCTCCACCAAAGCCTGAGCATTCCAAAGCCGAAGAACCCAGGAAGCTATCATTGGATGAGTTGCCAGATGATTTATTTCCGCATTCTCCCAAAAAGATTGATTCTGAGACTGAAGGAGCGAATAATACTGATCCTGAATCAACGAAAGGTAATTTTCCTATGCATTTATCCAGCTTCGAAATAGTAGTAATAAAGATTGATAGGTAGATAACAACGAATGCCTTTTCCCACCCAGTTTAATAAATTCGTCATTCCAATTTCTAATTAAAATTTATTCCTATTCTGTTTCCAGATTTGTATGACTTCAATGATGGTTCTATCCCATCTCCGTTTGCTTCTCCAAAGCGAAATGATGCAAGGACTGAACCAGTACCAAATGAACAACGAGCTATCCAGTCACTAAGTAGTAGGCCTTTTCATGGAGGCCCACCACCTGGAATGATGCGTGGAGGTCCTCCACAAGGACCACCGCCACCTCATCATCCTTCACACCACATGTCTAGAAAACCTCATATGCCTCCCGGAGGAGAGCCGCCGCCACCAGGTTTTGATGTTCTCCCACCTGGCGAAGATGGTTCCCATCGCCCTCCTCCTCAATCACAAGGCCCGGGACCCGGCAGTGGTCATGATAATTCTGGCGAACGAGAACGAGGTCCTCATCCGTCAGAACAAAACAGAGGGCCTCCTCAGCACCAACCCCATATGTCAATGCCACCAAACGTTCCACCTCCATTCAATCCTATGCAACCGCCTCCTGGTTATCCTGGTGGACCACCACCTGGCCATGGACATCCGCAAGGTCCTCCTCCTGGAGGACCACAAGGGTTGCCGCCACCTGGTTTTGGTATGTTCATACTGATTTTATTGGAAAGTAATAAAAAGTTGATATGCTGTTGCTCTAAATTTATATTTTGTATTTTTTACTTATCCAGGCGGGCACCCACCAGGACCAAATCAAAATATGCCTCCGTATTCAGGCAATTACAAGTGAGCAATTTTCTTATATCTTTATTTATATGTATATGATTATGGTTACAGTTTACTAATGCTAACAAATTGTTCTGTGCTTGAGCAGTAGACCACCTCCACCGCATATGAATCGTGGTCCGCCACCAGGGCATCACGGAGGACCTCCACCTCGCCATCACATGGATCATGATGATTTCGGGCATCGAGGAAGAGGACGTAGACCTTATGGTCATGGAGGTCCTCCTCATAGAATGGAAGAACCACATCGGGATCGGGAAGATGAATCTAGGCTTGGGTAAGTGGTTTGGGAGCCTTAATTGTATGAAGGTGTACTTGGACAAGTTTAGTAATGTCTTATATCTTATCTTTTTCTGAATTCCAGTATTATCGATGATCCCTTGAAAGAATTTGAGCGTATCATGCGAGAGAAAGATCGCAGGAAAAAAATGGCACAGACGTCAGCTATTAGAAAGCGTTCAAAATCTAGATCATTTTCACCAGCACCGAGACGGATATCTCCATATCCTCCGAAGCGGTCACGCTCAAGATCTTTTTCAAGATCTCCTTCCCCGAAACGAAAACGACCACCTCCAGTGCCTAAACGAAGGCGGTCATATTCAAGGTCTACGTCGAGGAGCCCTCGTCCTTTGAGAAGAGTTGGAAAGTCTAGGTAAGCTTTAAATAGGACAACTGAGAAAGTTCAACTTTTTGTGTTGCGTTGTTCTTCGATTTATGTGTACATTGAATTATATTACTATGTTTTTTTGTAGATCGCGATCGAGAAATCGGAGTATCACACCACCACCACCTCCCCCTCAAGGTAATTTGAAATTTTAATAAATAATCTGTTACAATACGCACACTAGGGTATTTGAATTTTGATATTTTGTTAACAAATTGCCATTTGATTCATGATACTAGTTAGTTTGTATTTATTATGTTGATACACATATTATCAGGCCAGATATTTTAAGTCAGATAGTTTATTCTACCAACTAGTCACTTGAAAATATGCATACATTTTTGGGTAGGTCGACGATAAATCATACAAAATCAAGTAGTTGAATATGTGAATGATAGGTATACTAATAAGTGCCAACTTCGGCTTTCCTTTAGTCATATTCCTTTCTATACGTAGCGACGCGGTGTTTCAAAAGAAAGGCGCTGAATATTTAGAGAATCATTATCTTTGTTTTATCTGCGATCCGATAAGTGGCAAAATTTTACATGCATATCACAGGTGACGGCAAAAGTGATACATACAATGATGAAAATACGGAACATGTATGTTGCGCGTTCTTTCGTAGAAACTAGAGAAATCAATTTTAGCTGATTGTCGGTTTTGGTTTTCATTTATACTTATAAATTTTAATTGATGTGGTTGCTTATTTAAATTCTCCACTGTTCATCATGAACCAAATCAGAATCAGGGTAATTCCAGTTTTATGCTTAGCGAAATGACATATTCTAAAAGAATTTATAATTTGTTAGTGTTGCACAAGTTATGGTAGATCTTACAGAAAAGACAGAATTGTTGCCTATTAGTATTGCTAGCCATGCCATGTCCATATTTAAGTCCAATGTATAAAAAGTAACAAACCCGAACAAGTTATACTCAATTTTGGATTAAGATTCAACTTCAGATTCAGTAGTCATACCATGCAAATTTATGATTCCATGAATTAGCATCATAAATTAGCCAAATTAATTCTGAGCAGTAATATTAGGACATGGATTTGCAGTATGCATGTACTTAGTTTCCGTTTGGGTTTATGTTCACAGGGAATATTAGACGCTCACCTCGTAGAGCGCCTCCACAATACTCACCTTCACCACCTGCAAGATTTCCACGGAAGGAGAAGGAAGAGTATTTTGAAGGCCGTGGAAGGGATAGGTAATTTTTAATCCTTAATCCATACCGTTTTACGAATTAGCCAAATTTAGGCCGCTATTACATCTTAGCCTCTTCTATTTAGGTATGAAGATCGGTCCAGGTTTGCAGCGAAACCATTCCCAGGTAGGGAGTATGAAAGTAAATATGATGGGCCTGCATCAAACAAATACGACAGCGCGTTGCCTTCTAAGCATGATATTCAGCCATCGCACAAATCTGAACCACCACGGCAGCAAGTTCGCTCATATCATGGACACGTCGACCATGAACCACATTCATCTTATTACAGAGATAAGCAAATTGGAGTAGAAGGAAAGAAACCATTTGAAAATTTCGATCCTAATGTTGCTCCTCCTGGCACTGATACATCTGCAGGAGTTCCATCCTTGTTGGATATCAAAATTTCACACCCGAACACCAATATTTATCCAATTAGTACGATAGGAACTGGGCTTAGTCAGGAGCATAGACAAGTGCCCTCAGATTTTGAATCCAAATCACGTCGCGAGAAAGAACACGTCGACACGAAACCAGCAGTACCAGTGGAACGTAAAAAATCAAATACAGAGGAAGATCAAGACAGTGACAAAGATCATCGTCTAAAGCGATCACCGGGTGGCAAAAAGCACAAAAAGGAAAAACGAAAACATAAAAAGAAAAGTAAAGACGAAAAGAAACCCAAAAAGCGCAAGTCGTCCAAGGACGAGCGGCCAACGGAAGGTGAAAAATCTAGTGAAGATGAACAAGGAACAGAAATTGCAGATCTTGTTAAAGCCGTAGTTGTGGATCCGCTCATTGCTGTGGGCGATACTCCAGGTACTTTACCTCTCACAGATAACGGGTTTGCTGCAAGGCAAACTGCACCTTGCGACTCTACTGTCAAATCACCTGAGCGAAGCCATGACTTGGAAACGGGACCCACTAGATTTGAGCATGCGGATAAACACCGTTCGGCGGAGGTTATCAAACGTCGCGAAAGCCAGACCGGAGTACCCGTTGTACCAGCAAAAGATGTACCTGCTCCCAAAAATATAGCCAATGTTTCTGAAGAGCTTCGCTTGCCGGCTTCTAAGTGGGACGAGTATGAAGACTACATAGCGGGTGACGTCGTCAAGGTTCCAATGACTGACACCAACATTCCGATATCTGCAGGAAATATCACGGAACGGATTGTAACACCTGACGTAATAAAGAAAGCAGAAAACGTTATATTTGATAAACCCTTAAAACCACTGCCAGACCCACACAAAACGGGGATTGAAACGAAGGAACCGGCCATAGATGATCCGTTTGCTCATGAATCCAAAGTTGAGCTTCCAAGTTTAATGAATTTAGGGAAAGGTGATCTCAAAATGTCCACGGTTGCTTCCGCGGTATACCGAAAATCGGCCAAGGATAGACTTGGTTCAAAGATTACTGAAGATGAAGCAATCCTGAACGTCACCAAAACTGTGGACTCCTCTACGGCTTTGAAATCAAAGATTTCAGCTATTACCGAAGATCCTACTAGGAAAAAGCGGTCCAGAAGCCGATCACCGTACTCCGGAATCCGATACCGTAATCGCTCCAGGTCCCGATCTTTAGATAGATTAATCAACAGAAGTCGCAACTCATCGGAACGTCATATAAGCAAACCTTCAGAAAGAGAACAAAAGTCTCCAAGTAATAGAAGACGAGAAAGAAAACCAACGCCAACTAGGGAAAGACGACGATCCCAATCAGGGGATAGAAGACGATCCAAGTCCCGGGATAGAAGGAAACCCGAGTTACACGAGAGGAGAACCTCCAAAGACAGAATGCTTCCAATTTCCCGTGACAGAACACAGCTGTCCCCTTCGAGAGGACGAGAGCGCAGATCTGCATCAAGAGATCGAACAAAACGACCATCCTCAAGGGATCGAGATCGAAGGCGGCAGAGTCCGAAGGAGAGAGACAGGCGTCGCTCTAGAAGCAGGCGACGTTCGCAATCACGTTCCAGAGATCGTCGTTCTTCTTCAAGGCGAAGAGGAAGACGTTCTAGGAGTCCCCACAAATCTCCTCGGAGACGGACAATTTCTCGAGATCGAGACCAGAAGTATAGAAGACCGACTGAGAAATTTGGCATGAAAGATGATGATGAAGATGGTATGTGATTTTAAAAATTTGTATATTATAGCAATATTAAAAACACAAATCATAAAAAAATATAATTGAGTTTTGATTTTGTAGATAAACGTCGATTCGGTATGTTGGAAAGCCGAAAGGAGGCGTTTTCGACCCGAGCGAAAGAAGCTGCGATGATTGATCAGGATCCCAGCCCTGAAGCCAGAGTGTTTCAACAGATTGGGGGTGATGCACGGCCAGGCGAAGTTTTTTCACCTACATTGAAAAAGCAGAAAGGGAGAATTAACATCAAGTTGAACTCAATTTCAAAAACCGAGCCGCAACTAAGTGGGTCATCTTCCAGTGATGAAGAGCATGCAGGGGATTTAAAGTTGTCCGATTCAGGTGAGGTTAATTCAATTACTGGTAGAATCATAGTTAAAAGTTAAATTGGAACACTTGACAGCTGACAGTGAGAAAGCTTGTTGAATCTGCGAGTCGAAACTTGAATCATAAATCTCAATGTGAGTCTTATTCTGAAATTCGAGTTTACTATAAATTATGTGTATGCATGATGTACCTGTATCAGAGCGTTAATTCGAAGAAAGATAAATGCTAGCTGTATATTGCGTGTTTGGTGTAGCACGCGGTGACTCAAATTGACTTGATGTACCTTTTTGAACTCCGGTTTTTAAACTCGACATTAGTTTTTTATCAAATTTCTTTAAAAAGGTTTGAAACAAATTTTGTGTTTGCAACAATAACATAACTTTTTTCCTCAATAGAAATGTTACTCCGTGAGTACAATAAGTCAATCTGATGTGGCTGTGTTGTAGAAAAAATAGAAAAAATAGTACTTTCGCTTAATTTTATATTGTCTTGCGAATTTACGTCGCTGTCTCCGCTAGCTATCAACTATCAGTTTAATCATTAAGAGTAGGTTTTAATACTTTGCCTCTGCTATATTATTTATTTTATGAACTGTTAAGTATTTGTATTGAATTATAATATATTTTAATCATAAAAGGTATCCTTTCAATTTACATATTGTATTGTTTGGTTATGCGACTCTAAATTTACAAGATTTTAACTGGGTTTCCCCTATTTTCTAAGTATGTTCTCTGTACGAAGAGCTTAACTATTTTCTAAAGGTAGAATCTGTAAGCTTTACTTTTATCATTATATGTAATTTTAAGCTACTAATTTAGAATTTAAATGCATCCTGTATTAATTCATTAATAAAGAGCTTAGCTTCATTTTGGTTTTCTACGTATGTTTTCTCCTGAGCTTTATCTATTGGTTTTGTGAAAGATTTTTCCCAATTTGCATTTGTTTGTACCATTGCATTGGACATAAATAATGTTTGTTCGAGCATTCATACAATGACTATCCATAGCTGTAATTTAACATAGTTCATCATAATAATGGCAACTAGCTTAACAATCTTTCTCTATTCACCTAGTATTTTAATTCGGAACACCTTATAACAGTAACGCTTCTATTTATGGCTATTTTGCTAATTTATTCCTTTTTCAGACAAGCGCCTTGCTCGAGAAGAACCTTCCTCAACTACGACAAAGACCAATAATTCACGTCCGATTTTACAAAGTACCGTTAGCGTTGTCAGTGCTCCAATAACTTCGACTACTAAAGACAAAGAGAATAAGAATAAAAAAACGAAAGACGGTTAGAACAATGAATTCCAATAATATTGGGTCTAACATTTAATACTACACCAAATAATGCATGCGCATGCTTATCCAATCAATTCTGACGTTATTCACTTTGGACGGAGAACTGTGTACGAGTCTCAAATCATAAATTACAAGAATGAACTAATACAGATATTTTTTCTTTACATTTTGATGCATTTGTAGGTGTTCCTGGGGAAGAAGGGAAACGAAAGAAGAAACGCACCCACTCTCCCACATCCACAAAATCTTCATCATCTTCAGATACTAAACGTAAGAAGAAGAAGAAGGACAAAAAGAAGAAAAAGAAGAAGAAGAAGAGCAAGGAATGATTTTGAATCCTATATGTAGCAGTTGTTAAATATGTATTTTATTATCATTAATTGTTATCATTCTGAATTCACATGAATTAACTATCCTTCAAGTCAATTTAATACAGTCTGCATTGTATAGTTTGAAAAGTATTCTTATTCTGTTGTTTACATATATGCTTGCACATATACATACATACAATATATTGTTTATTTGAAATTTATCATAGTTAATAAAATTATGCGATATAAATATACTTAATTTTTTGTTAACGTCCAACCTATTACATGCCATTGAAGTATACTATATTTTCATTCAAGTTCCTTTTATACTCAATACGGAATCACTTCTATTGCAAACCAATTGAAACAAAAAGCAATTGACTGATCTAACTGGAAACGGCCAACTGTGTGAAGTCTCCTCGTTTACCCATCCATTCGGATCAAAGTAACATTCTGCCCAAATTGCATTCTTTTACTGCTGGCGATTTGACCCGTTATATCCGTCCATTCTCATTTTATGCGTGATCTTATTCAACGCCCAATTCGCTAAGCTGACAAGACATTAAATCCAGCAAAGTAAAACGTAGTATGGTGGCTCCAGAATTTTCAATATCTCTAGTTACATCACAAGCATCATTTACATCTATCTGAGATAGCACTGCATACATATTTATACCCTGAAAACACAATTATATATAAAAGGCCGGACATGAAAAGGTGACAGTGACACTCATCATATTGGGCATGGCAATTTAGCCTGTCACGAAAGTAGTAAGTACATCATGTTTTTTCCTCCTCGACTGGTGTTTTTGATACGCTCCTGATTCTACATGTCTAGCAAGAGCCGTGCCATAAAATGAAGTGAAAGAGTTTGAGTTGAGTTCTGCTACCACCGTCACGTCTACTTTTACTCAAAATACAACATGTAATATGAATGCGTGTTATGTACTACAGCTAGCAAAATGTAGAACAAGTAATAGGATCTTTATCATCATCTTTTCCACATATCCTATCTCAAAATAATGTATCTTTTTCGCTCTAAGTCAAAGCTTTCCTTTCTTGTGTGAAACTTTCTCTTTACACTCTCCACTCACTATTCCATTTTCCACACAGTCACATCCCAACGAGCTACATCGGACTAAAAGGGAAACTGACTAAACTAGACTTGCTCGCTACTGCGCGTGCAGGCAAGTAAGAAAAGGAAAATGAAATTCCAAAAAGTTCAACTACCCACAATAAAATTTATGGATCAAAAGATGTGAAGAAGAGCTAGTTAAGCTTAAGGCGAACAACGAGACAGGGAATAAAAGAGGTAGAAATCTACTACACTTTACTTGCTTTTGGCGGTTTGGGATCATTCATACAACATATTTCCATTTTTTAATACTTGTTCAACCTGTCATAACGCAGTATTTTTGCAACAGCTCTACTTAATGGACAAACCCTTTTACTTTTCGTTTGAAGAGAGAACACTGTAAATCCTGTTGGTTCATTGATTCAGAATAGAATTCACACTGTGATGTCGTTGGTTGTGTAAGAGATGTGATATAAATGATGTTCTGTCTACCCATCAGAGAGAAAAGAGAGAGTGAGCAAAGTAAATAGAAAGTTATTATTGTGTGAATGAGTGAATAGTGGGTATTACCCAGGAAGATACCTACTTTGAGTAAGCAGGAAAGTGTGATTTTTACACGTAGCGAAAAAAGAAAGGGAGAGAGAAAGTTGGTGGTGCTGGAACTGGATTCCATTTTCCGTTGAACGTAACAGCAGCAGAGTCAGACCAGAAGCAGCTTCTTTTATTCTCTTTTTTCTGGTGGTGGTGGTAGTGGGTGATGGTTATGTGGACTGCTGGTGACTGTTGTGGTTCCGTTGTTGTTGTTCTATATTGCATTGCATGTTGTGTGTGTCTGTATATGCACGATCAAGCAGGAAGAAAGTGAAAGTAGGATTGATTACCATAAAAAGCAGTAGAGCCAGAGGAACGGAAACTTATCGACCAGTGAATCTTCTTGTTCTTCTGTCTAGAGAAAGTTAGACCTGGTGAAAATGATGATGAAGGAAAGAAGCGGTGGACAAAAGAAATTTTTAACTTTCAGTTTGTGTTAAGTGGTAAACTTGAAGACACACTTTTTACATTTGGAGGTAGCACTGGGCACTGGTACTGGTATACTTTCTCTTGGTTTAGTAAGCCTGTGAAAATTGCCAGTGGAAAGAGAAATGCAGTACAATGGAAAGGAAAGTTGTAATTATTATTTGAATTTGATTATTCCGATTGTTAGTATATGAAGGCCTACGACACAATGTGATACATGTTAGGGAAAATAGGAGAAAGGCGGTGTTTGTCTGCTGCTGAAGGAGAAATTCGGAAACAAAAGCTGTGATGACGTTGTATTCTAAGCGAGCTCGGAAACTACTTCCGATCCTCACAGTGCTCATTCCGTTGGGTGCAATTATTTCACTGGTGAATGTGGCCATATGTATGAGTACAGGAAGCTGGCTTCACTCATACGAGCGAATTCCCATATCCAACTCTACTTCCACTCATGAGGAGTTTCTTATCCATAGGACCATCTCAGGATTGTGGCACATCTGGTCGTTTAATTTGACGGAAAAGCAGGTCGCTCAGAAGCACGAGGGTAATGTTAATGAATTTTTCACTCTTTAGAAATACTTACCACTTATGTTGGAAAGAAAGTTAATATTTGATTTTTTTCTAACTCCTAGTGTTAACAGAGAATATGGAAAGGATGACAATCGAATATTTAAAACGGGATAGGTACCTATCTGATCCCAATGACTCAACAAATGCGATTGCTCGTAAGTCTTAAACGTATTATAAATGATGAATATGTTTTCGAAGAGTCTAATTTTCAAATAATGTAATTTTCAATTTTTTTGTAATCGATTTTTAGTGTCTGTGACAAGTGCTGGTCCAATTTTTATCTCTGCTTCCGCATTGCTTGTTATCGCAATTCTTTTTGCGCTTTTTGGATATCAACGACAACGGCGCGTGGCGATATTTGTCGCTGGAAGTATCTTCATTACTGCTGGTAATTTATGAAGATATTTAAGAAATATAATACATTCGTATGACCGATAATAATGTGGCATTTTAATAATATGTACAAAACTTTAATCTGTAGGCCTGATTCTACTCATTGGGCTAGTCGTCTATCTTTCGGTCCTTCAATCTGAAATCGGTCCTAAGCTCCGCCCACGAAACTCTGTGGAAAAGCCTCTGTTCAGCTACACCTATGGCTACAGCTTCATTATGGTGGTGGTTGGCTTCCTCGCTACGGAGTTGACTGGAATTTTCGCGATTTTTTTCTATATGTATTGGCACCAGCTGGACTGGGCAGAAAAAGCTGCAAAGGAGAACCATTATTATCACCATCGTCATCATCATCATCGCCACCAAAGCAGTAGTAGCGGAAACAATTCTTCCTCCAGAAGTAGGCTGAACACCGCCTGCGAGCAAACAATCAATTTGGAATGGTGTCAGCAAAGAACTCGGAGACCGGACAGTTTGCCACTGCACCCTACTTCCAGTAGTGTAGCCTGTAATCATCACCACCATCATCATAGCGTGGCGTCGTCCTGCGAGCACAACGATGATGCAATCGACTTATGCAAGGGTCATGAGCATTTAAGTCGTAAGGGGCTTTCATATGATACTGAGTATGATATTCCTATTCCCCCACCACCACCTCCAGCTTCCAGCCTTCCAAGAGATTACACAACGTTGACATCATGTTCTGATGATAACTTTGTTCCAGACCTACAAATGCACTCTTTAGGAAGGTCAAAATGTAAAGACCGACGAATTACTCCTGTTTAAGCATATGAAATTTATTATACAGATATGTAGAAGGTTTTAGCTTTTGTATTGCTTTCCTACAAGGAAACTTTCCTAGAATTACATGTAGAGTAATTTTATGTATGTATTTTTAAATATTGACCATGTGTTATCATTTCCAAAACTTATCTTCACATACAGTACAGAGTGTTTGCACTCACCATATCCGAATTATGTTAACAGCCAAAAGTAAAATATGCGAGTGCCGAGTACATTGTAACATTTTTGTATTTAATTAGTTTACTCAGTAGAAAGTAACAAGTTTAGAAATGTAGTTAGAAATGAAAATAACGAACATATATAATCCTTACTCCGGTAATTTATTAATTAAATAGTCATCAAAAGGCGTGGCTTCTTTTGAATACTTGATATTGTAACAGATATTGTTAATGCATTTTTTGATTGTGAATTTAGTTGACTTATTTAGTTGTGAGTTGTTCGAAGCCTTTTTTCCTTCAATGATTTTTCCCCAACTTTTTAGCAAGTCTTGAATTTTTTTCCTTGTTTCGTGACTTTGATTCATTCAATGAAAAAGTCATTTTCGTGTAGCTTGCTATGTAATTCTATGGAACTAATTTGTGTCATGCTATTATGCCATAATAATGTGTTTTTCTAAGATCCGGACAAAGTGGTCCAGTAAAATGGGAGAATACAGATATGCAAGTTCAATTTCTAACGTAGACACATGTAGTCATTCTTTTTTGTTTGTTTAGCAATTTGCATGCTTTCGTTCGTGCATTTTATAGAGCATGCAAGGCAAATAGTCGCATTACTACAACTACTATGTTTACAAATGTAGCATTATTGCTGTAATTAAACTTATCCACGAGGTTCATCATCATCATCAAGCCCACGCTTTTTTTGCTCTTCTTTTGACTATCTCATGAGATAAAACTGTCGATGGGTACATTTATGTATACATATAGTGAGGAGGAATAATAGTTAACTTTTGTTTCATGATCATGCAACCAATTTTCCTTTGTAGACCAAAAAATAAGCTACATATTACTCATGATGAGACGCAGTTAGTTACAGGCAGTAAACAGTATAATTTGTGCATGCCCAAATAGAAAAATGTGTACATATTATATATTGGGTAAGCTTAAATATATATATGTCACTTGTTTGTTTGTATCAAATTATAAAGAGATGCAAAAAATTATGGCGATGACGGTGATGGGGAAATTTGTAGAAAATTCGATTCCTCGAATATTTACACTACGGTTGCGATAGGACTTATTTTGCCTTTAGTAAAAGCTGGTATAGAATGAAATGATACGCACAATTTATTGCATTGAACAACCACTGTAGTATTCAACCACTGTAGTATACAGGATCTAATTTCTGCGTGCACGGTCCCACATAACAATAGTACTTATCGAAGCCCCTGGAAACCAACAATGAACAACAATGAAAAAGCCGACTCTAGCGAAGCAATGATATGTATTTACCAATGTTTGTCAAACAATGGCCGCCTCCGTGTTCAAAAACGGTACATTCTTTCGAAATGGTCCCTGAACAAAGTTGTCGATTTGGACAAGTACGCAGAATGCTACTTTCGAACATTTTCATATTTAATTGTCCTTCTATGATTTTTGCCCTAAATTTTCAAAAACATGCGTCCTACAGCAAAACTATGCGTTTTATGGTCAAATGACTACTTTACTTGAATTCAGTACATTTAGGCACCCAACCCTACATAATTTCAAACTTATAGCCAAACAACAAGTATAACGAATTATTTTACTATGAGTATAATAAACCCTTCATTAAAATGCATACTTGGAAGATTTACTTCTTTCAGCCTCATCGTTATAGTAGTGGGCTTCCAGTTTCCAGGTGCAACATATTTTCGTGACATACTTACATATTTTTTCCTTCAACTATTTTGCACATTCAACTACAATACACCGATACAAGATTTTTTGCGTTACGTTACAACAACCATATTTTCATACATGCTAGTTCTGTTAGTCTTCCTTTAATCTTACTGAAATACGTAATCAATAAATAGTAGTTTTTATTGATTGAGTATTTTGTTAATGTCTACATGTATATATATATGTATGTCTGTGGGTCCGTAAAATCTCTAATTCAAAAATAACAATTTACAAATATTTATCCTATTTGTCCTATTACACGACGAAAAAGCCTAAAATAAATATTCAAGCCAACAAGTTTGACATCACATTGAACAACCTGACTGAAAAGCATGAAATAAAGGTGGGATGTTCCGA